>PVLA01011161.1:0-55954 GCA_004027455.1 Hydrochoerus hydrochaeris
GGGGAGAAATAGGAGGAGAAGGGGAGGGAGAGGCGGGAGGAGGTAGGGGAAAGGGGGAGCAGGGAGAGGGGGAAGAGGAGGAGGGGCACTGTCTCCCTGTCCGTAGATCGACTCATCAAATGCGAGTCCTACTGCCCATGTCAGTTCCTGCAAGCTTTTGATCAGGTAGCCTTGTAAGAAACAGAAAATACAAAAATCACGTTGATTTTCCTCATTCTCACACTTGTCATCCTGAGTACTTTTCATGCTCTGGTCAATGGATTAAGGCCACCAATGACAAGAGGCTTGTCCACCCCTCGGATTACTCCAAGGACAGGCTCTGTTGGAGGCCAGCACTGTGGGCTTGTCGGGGTCTGGACGCATGAGTGACCTCCCTGGAATACCACATAGGAGTCCTTTACATTACCTGATCTCACTGTTTTCTTTTATGCATGTTTCAAATGTCATAAGGTGTATTTTTCATTATGAGTCTTAGTACATAAAATAGGAGAGCAAGTTTATTTTGGTCAAAAATACGATAAGCAAATTTGAAGTATATCCATTTCACTTCTACAAAGCCTAACCTTGAAACCTTCAGTGTGCTCCAGGAAAAATAAAAAGTGGTAAGTAAAACAGATGAAGAGGGCTGGGATTGACTACAGGGAAGAAAACACGTGACTGGATTCTGAACCACAAAATCAGAACAGTTATTTCATTTTGTAAAGCACACAATTTAATTCAATGTTTTTGCCTAGAATTTGCTCACATACGTAACCCCATATTTACAAACACACATTTATTAAACCTTGATATACTTATATCTATAATGGGTTCCTTACCCTCAATGTTTTTATCAAGTTTGTATTTTTTTCAGATGCCTCAAAGTAAAATACATTCACAGTTGCATGTGCTTTGTAGATGTATTTTAATTAAAAAAATAAAAAAGTAAATCACCTTGTTAGGCATAATTATTCTAGGCTGATTTCACTGCCTAGAATAGTAGAAATAGTAGAAAATAGTAGAAAAGTCTAGCCACATAAATATTTTAGCTATGATAAAAAAAGGGAGATCAAATAATTATGTACCTAAAAACTGCTTGCGGAAGCTTTTGGGGTTTTACCTGCCTTCTGCGCTCTCATCTGACTTTGGTAGAGTTAACTCCAGTTGTTTTCAGTTTTTGCATCCTCTGGGGAGTGGTAGCTGTCAGCCTTTCGCTCAGCAAGGTAGGGCTGGGCCTGGGCGGGTGTCCTCAGGACAGCGGAGGCTGCCCAGGGCCCTGGTGTCCCTGGGAAGGCGCGGCCCCGTGGTGGAGCAAGCCCATGTGTTTACTTTGGTGGCCGAGGACTACTTTGCACAGTCATACATGTCACCCAGACTTTTCAACAACCCAATTTAAAGTACCAGTGAGCGTCTTCACCTCTGCCTCTCTGCATCTGTCTTGACTAATTTTCTAGCCCATGGTCTGCATTGCGCGCCATACTTAAGACAGTTTGCAACTGATGCCTCCTGTCTTCTTGCGTTTCCAGTTTTCCAATGAAAGCATTTGCCAGAAGGTCAGATTTCAGCAGATTCTGAAGACCATGACGAAGACGTACACAACGCTGTCAAATGAATCAGAGGCTCTTTGCTTCGCCGTGGTCCGGATTGAGACGGATTCCGGGCGGCAGTTCTCTGCTGCTGTGCTTGATTTTCCAGGGAAGCGCTACTCCCACTGTATGGCAGCTCAGCTACCTCTTGTTTTACCAATAAAATCCTGGGCAGTCATTGGAGAGTAAAGCATTTCTCCACTGAAAGGCGCTTTTGCTTGTTTCACATATTGGATGAAACCTGTGTGGATAGTTTTCAAATGCCCACTACAGTTTGTTGTTATGGAAGATTCAGCCGTGGTAATAAAGCTCATGATTCAAGAGCAGACACTGAAGTTCTAATTGGTAAGATGACATTCTGAGAACTTTCAGTAGGTTATAAACACCGTGAGTCTTTTCATGAGTGGCAAAAGACACTTGCTGCATTTGCGATACAAGAACGCAAGGAGAATGCATGGTTTGAAGCTATTTAAAAGATTTCATGGATAAAATGTACCAAAATTATGGCGCACTGGGTTAAACAAGCTAACCTCTCTCCCACCCCACTTCCTGGGATTGGGTCACCCTCTAGGGTGCCTTGCCTGCAGAAGGAGATGGCCTCTTAAAGGAAATTACTGAGTTACAAATTGCAGAAGGAGGTTAATCAGTTCTACTAAGAAATATATCAACAAGGAACCGATACTAAAACCAAATTTCAGTATTCTTCCTGAGGTGTCTTTTGATTGAGTCACAGAGGAAAAAACATCTACTATGTTAGTTTCCAGCCAACATCTGACGGGCCCTGCTGCTTTTCCTTCGAGGGGCTGCTTCATTAGTATTTGAGGAAGACCTGTGACCAACAGAATTGCAGCAAATGTCCCAGCCGAGCTTGTGCCCTTGCTCTGATACTCATGTCGAAATTCATTTTTAATGAGGTTTTGCTGGTGCAGGGAATTTGAACCTCCTTCTCCCTCAAAGAGAATTGTGTGGGTGAAAAATTCTTTAGAAGATCAGAAGACATCCTATTAATTGGGAAAACTAAATATCTGATGTGCTATTTGTTCTGGCCCCCAATGCTAGTTATTTAAGAAGTACCACAGTGGCGGATGGGAACTGGGGGTGGCAGGCTAAAAGCAATGCTTCGGAAATTAAGTTACACTTTCCATAATCTGACCCTATGATGCTTTTAGTCTAAGCCACACAGGAAACCATGAGTTCAGAGAAAGAGCTGGAAAATGCAAAAGGAATTTAGTCTCTAAGCAGCATTAACCTCCACGCCACCGGAGAAGAGAGATTCCGTATATGACCCTGTTCTTAGCCTGGATTGAGTTTGTGACACTTTGAAAAAGATAGTTTGTGTTTTCCTCCAACATCCTTGTTTATGACATCTTAAAGCAAATACAATCTCAGAAGATAAAAGGCTCATTCAAAATGAATTTCAAGTGGAATTAATTCAGAAGGAGATAAGAAACTATCCTGAGTTACATTTTTGTGGCTGTAAATTTTAAGGGAAATCTAGATGATGAAGGGTATCAGAAATGACAGGGGAGATGTTGGCACTGTGCTCTTTGCCCTGAGGATTCGGTTGGTGGACTACGCTGCATTTCACTGGGCAGCCCACTTGAGGCAGATAGGAGGACCACAGGACAGCACACCCAATACAGGGCAAGCACCCCGGCTGCCGGCAGTGGCCAGGCCCCATCACAGAACGCAGTGTAACACCTGTGCAGTCTCCTCTGTGTTGTCTCCTTCAACCCATCATGGGTGTCCACAGGCCAGAAAATGTTCAGAAATACATTTTCCGTCTGTTTGATGAGGTTGTCATCTCTCTAGCTGCTTTATTGGATTATCTGACACTTGAAGACAGTGTCCCTGAGGACTGATCTATTAAAGCACAATAAAACACTGCAGATGCCTGTCGCTGTTTTTAAGTGACCGTCTCCACCTCAGCTGAAAGGCAACAAGAGTCTGTGCGGGAGGCAGGAATCACATCGTGAGAACTGATGGCACTGGCCGGCCTGGCAGCCAGGAGGAGACGCCGGCGTCCATCCCTGGAGTACCAGTGACCAGCAGGCACTCGCCCTGCACCTCACCTCACCAGAAAGCCACTGGTCACCACATCCAGCACAGACACAGCAGATGGACACACACAGACGTGTCTCACGGACACACAGACACGCAGGTCAGGGGCAATAAGCGGAGTGAAGAAATGAGCGGCTGGTACAAGGAGGGCTCTTCCACCGACGGGGCCAGGTGGAGGCGTCCATTCCCTTCTCTGTCCCAGACTCTAGAGCATGACCCTCAGAGGATGCTCCTAGCCACTGCTGTCTTCTCAGAAGAGGCCTTGTCCTTGTTTCATATGTTTTTAAAGAGTGTGCGACTGATAACCTGCAGAAATGCAGACGCCTAAAATCCAAGCCTCCCCTGGGGCTGTCAGAGTGCCGGGCGTGACCTGAACCTGCTGCACAGCACAGAGCTGGTCACACTGCAAGGGGCCCAGGGCCTGGGAGCCACACTGCAAGGGTCCCAGGGCCTGGGAGCCACACTGCAAGGGGTTCAGGGCCTGGGAGCCACACTGCAAGGGGCCCAGGGCCTGGGAGCCACACTGCAAGGGGCCCAGGGCCTCGGGCGACTCCTTCTGACTCTGCACTACCTCGCCCCAACTTTTCTTTGTGGTGCAGGAGTGAAGTTATACTCAGGACTTCCTTTTACTGCCTGGGCTGTAAAAGCGGCTGTCACCTTACAAGAGAGATTAGGAAATGCCTTGTTTATTAGGTAACAATTTTGTATTATTATTAACAATGATTAGTGAAGAAATTCAGTTTTTCAATTTCAGTTTCCCATAAAATTAATCTCTTCGAAAAATCAATCATCATAAATTCATTTTCTTTTCTATCCAGTATCAAAGAGAAGAGAAACAGCATGCAGGATGCCTAGCTTTGCCTCTTCTTAAATTTCAGATCCCTGTTGAAAAGTTTTGAGCTGAAGATTTAAATGACAATGGGATTATTTCCTTGCTTTCTTTTTAAAATTGATACATGTCTTTGGTAAATTAAAGCACTGAAAAAACCTCCCATCTCTAATTGAATTTGATAATCCTCATGTTCAGGAAAAAAAATGTCCACTATATCTACTTTGCTTTCAAGCTGTTTTGATAATTTCAATTAAAACTTTATAAGTAAATAAAGTGACGTGTGTTACTCAACATAAGAAAATGTTGTTTTTGAACCTATTATTTTAAATAATGAGTGCATTTCTCATTGTATAAATATATAAAAATGAAACAAGTTATTTTTGGTAGAGGTTCTGCATAATTACTCAATTACAATAAATTATGCAATTGATAGAATTATGAGACATGGCAACTATAGTTCATAATATGTGTATTTTGACGAAGGCTAAGTGATTGGATATAAATATGATGTAAATGATAATTACATCATATACTACATTGCATCATATACTACAAAATATACTACATTTTTTCATGCCTAAATCTTATAACCTGAACAACTAGTTCTAAAATAATAATATGCAATATATTAACTAGTTTTAATTTATTATTTTTTTGTAATTCAATATCATTTCTTTTTTTGTTTTATTTTTAAAAGTTAAAAAATTAATTATGTGAGATAGCAGGTATTAATTGGCTAGATTTTGTCATTTCCGATGTATACAGATATCAAAATATTATGTTGCACAAAGAATTTTCATATAATTTTATCTGTCAACTTAAAAACTAATTAACAAAAAGAAGATACTTTAATGATCTTATTTTGAGTTATAAAATAATCACTATAGACTTAATGGTACTATGAAATCTGCTTCAGTTCCTGTAAACCCAATGACAAAAACTTAGAGAAAGCATCAACTAAACATGTTGGTCAGGTTGAGTTTTCAGTGATTTTCACAGTGTACAATCCAGCACAACCAATTCAATTTCATAGACATAATGCAAAATATACCCTTTCTTTATTCTCAAATCCTACATATTTTGAAACATTTTACATGTAATATTTCTTGGACTTTTTCTTCTATACTTACTCATTTAGTCAGTAACAATTTGAGATATTTTTTCCGTAGGTACCACTCATTTGACTTGGAAAACATGTTACAAGTTCTTTGAGGTTGGTGATGTGTGTCTCCAGTAATGGGTACCCTAGGGCAGTTTATCTTTTTCCCCACAATCATATAGACCATCACATAAAACATCTATCACATAGATCTTCTATAGGTCTTTATGCATTTATTTTGGCTAGTGTAATTTTTTAAATACAACCTGCTGCCGTATTCTTTTCTTCCATTACTGTATCTGTTTTCACTCCTTCTAGCAATACCCTCCCTATTATTATGGAAGACTCCAGCTGATGACAGATTGTTCACATATTTTGTTGGATTACCGATAATTACAGGCTATTGTATTCCCCTAAAACTAATCTGCCTATAGCAGGATTTTGCATGAGGGATTCACAGTACAAGCTTGCTTTGTGTGTTATATAAAGCCATGCATAATTTTTCACAATACTTTGCAAGTATTCTGGGAGCTCTCCTCTTCCCATGTTTCTATGGTGCGAGGTGCATACATCTATTATAGCTCATTACTTTACAGCATAAAATTTTTTTTCAGACTGTAATTTCAGTAAGAACAGAAACTACTTTCTCATTTTTTCAAGCTTCAGCACAATATTCACCACAGAATATAATGTACCCTATTAATTAATGGATTAATTAATTAACTCCTAAGGCAGGGGAAATGTACGCCAGATACTAAGAATATTGTGTCCCAGAAATCTCTCAACTTTACTAAATAGTTAGTTACAAATTATTCCTTTGCAGATAAAATTACACTAGTGTTTCATGCTCTCAGGTTAAGCATGAGTTGGGATGTAGACCATAGCTGTAGGGGAGCTCTGATCTGTTTCTTTATAGTGCTGTTAGTCACCCATATTACAGTGTAAAGAAAATAAAGTTTTTTCTCCCAAGCATAGAAAATCTCTATTCTGTTATTATTATTATTCATAGTTTTGTATATTTCTTTTGAAAGTAAACTCCTTTTCAGGTTCAACCATAACTTGTAAAGAATCAAGCAAAATGAGCACTCTACAGTGCTTACAACTGTATAGAGTTTCCAAATGGTAATCAGTTCTACTTTTTTATTTAAAATATTTTTTTAAAAGTCATAAAACTCTTAGAAAGTAAGGTACCAGAAATTATGAAAACAAATGTGTTATAAAGGCATAAGGGTTCCTGGGTTAAACACAGCATTACTGTTTTCAGCAATATGATATAAACATGAGCTTCTTTATATAGAGAAGCAAGTGATCACCTCTCCCATCAGGGCTGTCAAGTCAGCTATCACACCTGTCACTGCCAAACGCAAGGACACTGGACAGCCGGGATCATGAATTGTTCCTGTCTGCACCCACTGTGTATTTGGGTGCTGCCATTCCACTGTCTGGCCAATCCTGTGGGTACCCATGTTGAAAGTGGGGTTCAGACATCCTGCTGGTATTGGGGAGAAAAAGCAGGGGTCCTCAAGCCACCTTTTAGAGATATTAGAGGTAATTTCTTGAGAATGACTGCAATAGGCATCACAGATGTTAAAACAAAAGTACATTTAGTTTGCTTTTTACGGTTTGAACTTTGTCTGTTCTTGCCTGTTAGTTTTTTTCTATTGTGCTATTATTTTAATTAGTTGTGCATGTAGTAAATAACGTGTACATTCTTTGTGTGGAACTAGTGTATGTGCAAAACACGCCCCATTTCCGTTGTTCACTGGCCTCGCCTCATCCCCACATCTCCTAATCCCCTTCCCAGTTGGGAAAGATCCCTGTTGGATTTTAAATACACCGTATTTCCATGTCAGGTACAATAGTTTTGATCAGAAAGCCTAAGATTATCTGCAGTAACTTTCGCAGTGTAGACAAACAGGCTGTGGAGAGGGAAGCAAGCTGCTTCTTACCACATACGAACCGCTGGTGACTCACTCAGCCAGATGTGGACGGGAAGCCCCCCACCTTTCAGCTTGCGTGGAATGGAAAGAAGGGTATCTTTTCTGGTAAACCAAGCCTTAAATTATTCGAAGACCCATTACTGGCACTAAATCTTCAACCTGTGGGTAGGTTTTAATAACCTACTTGCAAGTTTCAGGGGTTAGTGAGTATTTATGTTTCAGAGCAAATTATTTTCCCAGATAAGTGTCCTACTTAACTTTAGGAAGCAGAGAAATCAAGGTCAGCAGGTGAAACACCTGTGCAATTATTATGGGAATATCTCCTGCTACTATTGATATTTTTAGTCATTACACCTCATAGGTCAACAGCTCTGTGTACTATTTTAACTGTTGAGCAAGTTGGGTTTCATGCCGCTCTCAGAACCCTAGGGAATCCTGATTGGCTGGTAAATACGTTAATTTTCCATCCTGGTGGAATTTGTACCATAATAGTTTCAACAGGAACATTTCCCCTTCCCTTTTAGTATCACTGTTTAACTCTATTGGCAAAAATGAGATGATTCATATTATACAACTATGAGTTTCACACATTTGCAAATAGGTAGCCATGAAATATAATTTGGATTCATAAGATGAAATATTATATTGATTTACCCAATAATCCAGATTCATGTTTATTTTTTCAATATACTTTCTAGAAATCCTAAAACAGCCATAAATATCAAGATATGGCTGCAGCAATCTAAATAGAACTGTAATTTCTATGCATAAAAACAACCCCATAGCAAAATTTCCTAAATGTATTGGTGACAAATAGTGGGATAAAGTGCATTTTAAAGAACCATGTTTTATAAATCTGTACAGAATTTTTAAAGTTATTCATTTCCTTAAAAATGTTGTGATTCCCATGTATTAAACAGCAATTTTGAATATGAATTCAATAAATGTGGGAAGCTAGATAAACAGTCTATCAGAGAGTGATTCAAATGTCACTAATTGTTTTATAGGAATAATCTTGTTGTAGCTTTAAACGAATTCAAGCCTTAGTCTACTGAAAGACCAGAGCACCCGGCTGGAAATCAAGACCGCGCCCCTGAAGCGGAGCTGGCTGAGTTACACCTAATAAGATGCAGGACACTTTAGCTATCTAACAGCGGTGGGCTGTTTGCCACCCCAGGAGCAGGATCGGGTTCCCCTGCCACCTGCAATTTCTGAAAACTTTCATAAAAATTACGTGATTGACACGGTGGCACCCATCCCACTCTGTCTCTGTTGCTCTTAGCATCTCCACAAAGAATGTGTACTTGAAAGTATTAAGACAAAAAGAAAACCAAGCCAACATCTCACAGGCGCCGGGATTGTAGAAACTAGACAATCTTGTATTTACTCTAAAGGTTTCCTTGATTGCTCTTACTTCTTTGTTTTCTGTATGTTCATTACATGGGTTTGAAATACATTCTATAGGCCTTTTCTCCTTCAACTGTAAAAATGAGTGATGACATGGAGAATTAAGAAGGTAAAGACGCGCTGTATTGTTCTGTATATAATATATGTAATGAGCATCCCGTTGGAGCTCTTGTTCCCTCTTACTGAGTTATCTTCAAGTCTTTACAAAATCTTACCGAGTTACTTACCCTGACTGTAGCCACTCAGACACTTATTGCGCCCCGCACCGCGAGTTCAGTGTCTTCCAGTGCTGCGCCTGGGGGTGCTGATGCACATTCACCCGCTTAGTAAAGTGCGTGTTTCATGAATACATAGCACTGCTGTGACCACGGCGCCCGCTCAGAGGTGAGGCTCCCAGGGACGACTTCCTGTGCATTCCTAGTCCCATTCTTTGCACAGGATGTACCTAATAAATGCCAGAGAATAACTTCCTCCAGGGAGAGGCAGTGAGAGACGAAGCTGGGCACTAAAGTGAATCCCTTCTGATGACCTGCACATGTGGGAGCTGAAACAGATTCCGAAGATTTTCAGAAATCCAACCACTCTCTCCAACCCTGACTTCAACCCCCTTCATGTGTTTGATCCCAAAAAGAAGTATTTTAACAAGTTGGAAGAAAGTCTTAAAGAGGTGCTTCAGTGGTGCTGGAGAAACTGGCTTTCCACATGCTGAAGACTAAAACTAGACTCATGCCTACCACCATGCACTAAATTAAAGTCAAAATGGAGCAAAGATCTAAATATTAAAACAGAAACGCTAATTCTATGGAAAGTAGGTTGAAATCTCGAAGACATAGGGGCAGGCACAGAGTTCATGAACAAAAACCAAATTACACAAGAAGTGCTTCAAAGAATCAACAACTGGATCTCATTTATTAAAAAGTTTTTGCACCTCAAAACAAATCGCCAATAAAATGAAAAGAAAACCCACAAATTGGGGAAAAAAATTAGCAAACTGTCCCTCAGACAAAGGACTTCTATTTAGAACATATAAAGAATTTTTAAAAAATCAGGTGTCTCAAATTCAAAGACTCATTCCAAACATAGGAGTATACCCTTCTCACATGAAGAAACACAAATGGCAAATAGATGAAAAAATGTTCAGTGTCATTGGTCATTTGAGAAATGAAACTTAAAGCAACACTGAGATTCCATCTCACTCCAGAAAAAATGGTTACCATCAAGAAATCAACCAATAACAAATGCTGGCAGGGTTGTGGAGAAAAAGGAACCCTTCTCCACTGTTGGTGGGAGTTTAGGGTGGTGCAAACACTGGAAATCAGTGTGGAGAGTCCTCAAAAAACTAGGATTAGAAGTCCCATTTGATTCAGCTATTCCCCTTCTGGGTATTTTTTGAGAAAAACTGAAACATCATACCATAGTGATATATGTGCACCCATATTTACAGCAGCACAATTTGTAATAGCTAAATCTTGGAAACAACACAAATGCCCCTCAACCTAGGCATGGATAAAAAAGGATGAAAGTAAACTCGAGGCTTTTATAGGTGAGTGGATGCAACTGGAGACCACACTCATGAGTGAAATAAATCAGACCTGCATGGGTGAACTTCACATTGCCTCCTTAGTATAAGAAACTAAAAGATCTAATAGATATTGTGAAAGGGAAAGAAACTGCCCAAAAGGAAACAACCACAGAAATGGGGAAAGGAGAAAAGAAGGGAGGGAAATACACGGGGCTCACACACACACACACACACACACACACACACACACGCACACGCAGGGCAGCTGAGATGATGGCGTCCTCGCTCTGTTAGCTCATTGAAGGAACCATCAGAGTTTATATTGCGTGACATTTTGCATGTCCATATCTGGTCATCTGAGCAACTATTTTGAAGATAATAATATACAATATAATAACCATCATTAATTTCCTATCATCTTGTTTTGAAATTCTGTATCATTTTTTTTTAATTCTCATAACAAGAAAGAAATTGTAGAATTCAAGAAACTGGTCAGTGACCATTTGGTTCCTTAAAAATATTTAAAGAAACTATGTTTAGAAACTACATTTAATTGAAAAAATTACTGTATTCTTTTGGGATACGTAGCAAAGCAATTTTGGTAGGGTGATGAAATCCCCTAAGTAATAGAATTTTATTAGGGTTAGGTTTGAAATACACAATTACCTTTTTTTTTTTAAAGTTTTCTAAAGGATGATCTAAAAATTAAGTGTTTTAAAATTGAAAGGCTACCTCCCCTCCTACTCAGGCAGGTGTGGTGAAAGAAAGCCCGTCTCCAAAGCGCAGGAGGCCAGCAGGGCAGCGCTGCAGAAGTGGAGTTTGCTCCGCCATTCAGCAGCGAAGGACCCACACGGGAGAGACGGCTGCGCCTGGAAGGAGACCTGAGAAGTGCGAGATGCCGCAGCTGCTCTTATGTGATTTTCTTCCCACTTCTGTAGAGCATTACAGTCTGATGCCTTTCACACACACATCATATAAACACACAGAGATGCATGAGCTGTGTGTGCACACATGCGTGCAGACACACGGATGAGCATGTGTGTGTATTTACATAGGCCTAGACATACACTTGATACACTGTGTATACACATATGTACATAGCAAATGTAGTTAAAAAATAAGTATTGAACTTTTGTTCAGACACTGTGCTAACATTGTAAGAATTCAAGCACCAGTGAGCTGCACGGACTTGCACTCAACTGGCAAAGGCAGCGTGAACCTCAGCGGCAGCCAGGTCACAGCCACAATGCCCTGGACGCCCTTGAAACCGACTTGAAAACAGACAAAAAGTGGCTTCCGTGGTCTTTAGTATTTAGTATTTAGTCAAGCAGACATAGTTTCCACTACTGTGCCATAAAATATTTCTCTTCTCCCTGGAACCGTACAAATCCACGTATAAATTTGGCATCTTAAGTACAAGCGGAACACTTGGCTTTGACCCGTTTCCTTATTCTGAAGAATCACTCTCAGATTTCAGGTTTGGAAAAAGTGATAACGGCCGCTGTCAGAAATCAGACTCTCAGGACAGAGACAACTGCAGGTTTGGCTTACTTCCCTGTAATACCTCCGAAGGCAGACACTGTCGCCTGAGTCTTGGCACCGGACAGAAGTAGTATGTATTCAGTGCTCAGAACACAATATTCACCCATACGTAGTATGAAATTTTTAAAGTAATGGGCTAGCAGTCTGTTCACATCTTGATTCAATTTTAAGTATCAAGAAAATTAGTTTCTTTGTGACTCGTATTTGTATTTAAAATCTGCCTTCTGGTGCAGGTTTTATTTCCTGCGCACTGAGGTGGACCCTCTTTGCAGAAGGTGCTGTGGTGCCCACCCCTCTCCTCCCGGAATCCAGCACGGACGGAGCTTGGAACCAGCTCCGCAGAGCTTCCTGGGGCTAAGGGTAGCAGCCAGCCTTCCGCACTGCAGCACACAGGCGGGGTAACAAGCACGAGACGAGGCCAGGACTGAGCAACTGTGTGTGCGCATGTGCCTGTGTGTGTGCATGTGTGTGCGTGTGCAAGCTCCTACTCAACCTAAATTCATGAAGTGTGTTAACTGTGTTACAGGAAGTCCCCGACTTTCTGACAAGTTCCGTGCAGAGAGAATGTTTGTAAGCTGCACTGTTTCTTAAATCCGACAGAGGCATTCTTGTGCATCTTTGGCATAAATACACAACATAAAGCATAAAAAAACAAGCACACACACACACACACACACTATAAATGAACGATTTTTACCTTTACAGTTACCTTAAAATGGTAAAGTAAACGTGTGAGCTATTTCCTTGATTTGTTTGCCTCTACAAATGTTCATACTGTGACGTCCATTTGAATCTGGGACAGTTCAAAACTTGAATGTTTGTAAATTGGAGACTTACTAGACAAAAAAACAAAAACCAACCACACACAGTGTGATGAGAGAAACCCAATCTGAGTATTACTTCCAGCAGGCACATTCAGTTCTGTGTTATTAAATAATGAATTTTCCTGGGCCTCAATATTTTCTACAATGAGTTAGACTCAATAAATTCTACCCTCAGTTACTTCTAGGTCTGAAAACACTGTTTTCTAGAGTGCTTTTCCAAAGCACAGTAGGACCTTTATCACATAAAGCCTCGATGTGAAGCAGGCCTTGGGAGGAAGTTCCCTCACACATTTCTGATGTGAAACTGACAGGATGTAGGAGACTTTGGCCTGAGTTAAGATTTCTGGAGGGGGCTTGTGATTCCTACTGCTCTGGGAAGACATTTAATCTATGAGGCATGGGTCCAATTCAGATTCTTTGCATTGTCTTACATTAAGATACATGTTTGATAGACAGGAAAATGTGTCTGTTAACCTCTCCCCTGTTTCAGTGAGGATGCACTGTCTCCAACCCTGAGGCGGGAAGAACTGAGTGATGAGATGGAGCCCTTGGTCCTGACCCATGAGCGACTGCACCACAGGAAAAGAAAATGCAAATAGAGGAGGCAGCTCGCCCACCTGGGGTTTACAGGTGGCTTGGTGGGGGAAGTGACCCCTGAAAAATGAATGCAGCAGGGGAAGGACAAACAGGAGGTCAGGCCAGGGCTTCCAGCAAAGCACAAAGCACAGAGCAGCAGGTCATGTGGGGCTCAGGAAATGCCAGCAATCTTGTCAATAAAAGGGTATAAACTGCAAAGAAAAGAGAAAGGAGAAATCAGCAGGGGCCACAAGCAAAGTATCTGTCTAGGAGTCCAAGAGGGATGAGAGGCCGGAGCAGAAGCCTGGAAGCCTTGCTTGGTAGCCAGAGAGCCTGAGGCCGGGGCAGTCCTAGCTGAGGCACCAGAAGAGAAGCCAGGCCCTGGTCCCTGGTCGGGGAAGGTGAGGAGGGAGGCACAGCCTGCTGCTGCCAGAGCAGGGGCATCTTCAGCACTTCCGCAGGGTGAGGGCTCAGGGAACAGTGCTGCACAGATAGCAAGCAGCCAGGCATCAGTTCCCTGCGGAGAGGGCACTCGGCACCCACCCTGTTTACTTTGAAAAGATCACCGAGTAGAGTAGTATTTTAGGCACACGTAATCAGTTCAGTAAATTACTTGAAAGCTCAGATGCCGGAGGTAAAAATAGGAATATATGTGGGAGTGAAGATTAATATAGAGAGGAAAAAGCAGGCTGAGGACAGAAGTCTGGGTGATCCAGAGGAGCAGGCAGCACGGGAGAAGCCGAGCAGGAGAGCCAGGCAGCCAGGGTTTGAACTGGGGAGCAGCCCCAGGGTGGTGGAAGGGACGGGCTGGTGACGGGGCACAGCGCAAATTACAGAGCATCAGGGACACGCCGGCGAGGCCCGCAGTTAGGAACAAGGGGCTGATGGCCGGAGAAGGACTCCTGGAAAGACACGTTGCTTCTACCGTACAAGTCTGGGTTCACAGTGAAAATGGAAAGCTCTGCTCTAAAAACGGAAGTAATGTGGCCGCACCCCAGTTTACACCATCACCATCTCAGCGGCGAAATTAGCTCCTTGCTTTTTTCCAAATGATTGGATTGGATTTATTTCTCCACGTCTCCCCCAGTGCTTCTCGGACACTGGCCGGCTGTGCAGTGTAGCACTGTGCCTTGGCCTCCACCGCAGGGCGGGTGACAAACGGCTGGCTGTGGGGAGATTCTCCCACCGACACGGCCGGCCGGGTGACAAACGGCTGGCTGTGGGGAGATTCTCCCACCGACACGGCCGGCCGGGCGGCCAGTCAGGGCCCGCGGCCACGTCTCAAGCCGCGGCACACCAGAATTCGGGCAGGAAAGGTTTGTCTGATGTAGAGCTAAAGAACCAGTATTCTCTGTTTTATCATCATTTCCTTTTAATCTCAGCAGACGGGAAACGTAACATGAAATTGAACGCTGAATGTGGAAACTACCTCTTTCTAGTTTCTGAGAGCCGTGGATACACTTTCCTGGTTTTAAGTTCTTGTCCTGTAATATTTTACTTGCTTGTATTTCCATAGGAATGTGTTTACAAAAGTAATTATTAAACCTATTAAAAATAAGAAATCTGATTAACAACAACTTGGAAAAACCGTAATAAATAGTCAGTCTACATTTTATTTCACTTCTTTTCACTACTTTTCAAGCTCCTTCTTCACTTTCAAACAAATCTAGGAATGTGTTATTTAATGAAAAAGTGATAATTTTTCTAGAATTACTTTAAAAATAAAGCTTTCTATGTTTGGATTTCCTAATCGGTTTTCTTCTTTTCCCATACGCTGAATTCCAAGGTAAGAGATGCAGTAGAATTTAATTTAGTTGGGAAATAATTGGGGGTTAATTTATTGTTTATTCTAAGTTTTTATTATATGACTCCAGCCTAGTACCAATGAAAACAAATGTGCGTGGTGACCTTGTACCAGGCTTTCAGCTGCAGGGAGGACCCTTAAGACTGCAACCTAATTCCAGTGGATTCCATGACACCCTTCTGATACCGCCCTCTCTGGGGCGACTCCCTCTCTCAGAGTTTGAATGTAGCCATGAAAATTAGAGAAGGGATTTCATATGAAACAGCAAAATCTGTTTCTTTTATAAAGAAATCCCAAAATATTCTTTTTAAATCCTTCCCTGTCTTTCACAACTTATCGCAATGTCACCTCCTCTTTGATCCTGTCCTTGAAACCCAGGTAGGAAGGTACATGCACCCCTTCTGGGACTCTGAGATTATAAGGAACTCAGATGTCGTCTCATGATTATTTAAAGACTGGTGTCTGTCCTCTGTTCCCAGGAGGAAAGTTATGTTTTCTGCTGTTCTGACAAGCTTACATGCAGTACCTGGTAAGCCTTCCCCTTTCTGGACTGCAGAAACCTCTGAATGAACAAATGAGAGAGTAAATAAATGAGGCAGATATTTGGACAAAAGCTGAAGAAAAACAGGAACAATGGGGCATTACAGGATTTCAGTTTCTAGGTATTTGAGAGGATTATAAAAATGGCATTGAGCTAGAGGTAGGGAGAGTCCTAGCGAGAGTGTGAAGGTTGGGAACTCGGACGCATAGGAGTGAGTTCAGTGTAAGATCAGCAAACTGCTCTGAGGTAGTGGATGTGAAATCACCCCTAGAAGATCAAACACAGCCCAGATGAACAGGCCTGAACGGAACCTGGCTGAGGCATTTGCATCGTGGAGACAGAGCCAGCCCTGAGCAGAGCGGAGCATTTCTCTCTCCTCCACTTTCATCTCTGAGGCGACAATGGAGTCCACACAGTGACACCCTGGGGGTGGGGGGATGTCCACACCCTTCAGTGTCCTCCAATGTCACAGGCTTATCGCGTCTGGGTTCCAGGAGCTGTTTACTAAGATAAGAATTCAGTTACCACGAAGCTGGGAGCGTTGTGTATTGTGCGACATTTTGGTTTCGTAATGTATCTTAATAATAAATGTCGAAATTAATCGCATAATGAAAATACACATCTTTTCTCAATGTGCCCGATTAACCAGACACTGGCACTGTCTTATACAGTAACCCTCACTGTACCTTCAAGTGCAAAAGCAGTTTCAATATTACCAAGTTGGAGCCGAGACCCAGGCAAATTAAGTAATTTTACATCTGACACATCGTACGATTCTTCCACATTGTTACAAGCCACTGAAATTTTACTGGCATGGAAAGTTAGGTAACATGATACCAATATTAGATCCATGTAAGATGTTTATTTTAAAATTCAGTCATACTGTGAAACTGAGACAAATAGGCACCACCAGCTCCGTGCTTCGGAAGGCACGTAGACACACGGGATTTCCATGCACTCTCACCGCCGGGCCCGGGAGACAGCACTGCCACTGTGCCCAGAGGAAGAGCTGCCACACACAGCCTCCTGCCTCTCACTCCGGGCGATTCTAGAACAGAGGCTGCTCCCTAGGAGGCCACCGGCTCACGGGCTCAGCGAGGCTGCCCTCGCCTTAGCCGACTTAAAACTACACCCTTCCTTCTGCCTGCCAATCCCACAGCCCCTCGGCTGCTCGCCGGCCCTGACGTTTGGGCATCTGGTTTACGTGGGGTCTGTTTCTCCACAGGAGGAAATACTGCCTGTGCTTGGCTCGTGTCTTCTCACAGTCATCGCACTTGAGCCCAGATCGACTGCAAGAGAGAGAATGGAAATAAGGCATTCACGGGGTCACCGATGCGGGACACTCCCAGAGTCTACCGGGACAAGGACCGCGTTCTAGTGCATGCATTCCAAGTAAATATGATCGCTATGTATCATGTAGAAATTACGCAACCTTTTATAATAGGACCAAGAAAGGCTTACAGTGATGTTCCATATGAATTTATACACACATATGTATGTGCATGTGTGCATGTGTACAATTTACAGATGACTGTGGTACTTGTATTCATCTTGAATAAGTATTATTAAGAATTTTCCTTTCTGTCTTTTGTTTAACAGTGACTCCTAGCTGGGCATGGTGGCCCATGCCTGTAACCCCAGCACTCAGGAGGCTGAGGCGGGATGATTGCCATGTGTTCAAGGCCAGCCTGAACTTTCTTAAAAAAAAAAAGACTCCCCTGGTAACTAAAAGGTTTCTTGATAGACATGAGTAGCTGGCAAAGTAGCTCTCCTCAGTGAGGGGTCTATAGTCTATAGTGAATAAACTCTTAAAGTATTTTTCCAAATCTCATTTCCTCATCTTGTTATACTGACTTTTTGGGTTAGGTCAAAACAGCACAGCAGAAGACTCACTGCACGTGATGCCACTGCAAATAAGAGAGAAACGCTGTAACCGTCCTTCCTCCGTTCTCCCTAGGCAGAGAGGCAGACAGACGGTGACTTCCACCAGGACACGGACCCTCAGCCCAGTGCACCAGCCGTCAGTGCTTCACTCATGTCAGAATACATGGACGTGCACTGGACAGGCTCACGCAGAAAATCCTGCCTTGAAGTTCCACACCTGAATCAGCACCAGGAGCCCCCGAGAGGGGTCCCTGGGGGCCTGTAGCCCAATTGTGCTCTTATTTCCTCCTGTCCAATACATTCATCCAAGGATTTCCAGACTCAGAGAAATTAACAATGGAAATGAACACTCAGACAAAAGCTGACGGTGGTGCTGATGTGCCCTGCCTCTTCCGACCATGAGGAGAGGAGTCATTGTTCCAACGTTGCAGGTGTCTCTCACGCTAGTGGACACACTTGACCCCAGCTAAAAGCCCAGTTTCCACTCTAAATTTCACGCAGCGAAATGGCGTGGCTAATCTGTCCTGTTCTAGAGTGTTTGCACGGAGTACACCTCAGAAAGGCAAAAGAGAAGGGTGGAGGCGGAGGATGGAGGGAAGAAGATGAACCAAAGACCCCCGGTCAAGGGTTCACATCTCTACAAAAATGTCTCCTCTGCAGATGGCAGCTGTGGCTTGCTTAACCACCCGTCCTTCAGGAAGAACAGACTCAGGGACACACTCACTCCCATTTCTACAATTTTAAATATAAATTTGCAAATTTGCCAATATTTCATCAAAATAATGTCAAAATATATCCCACTCAGATGTGCTAATCAAATAGTGTAAAACTACAAATACTCAACCTATTTTTAAATAAGTTTTATTAACATCTTTGCAATTTTCTGGAGAGTTTACAGAAACACCCATGGTGATGAGTAATAAGGGAATAATTAAGTAACGACAGAAAATCAACGTTTTATACAAAATATTCTTGGTGAGATCTTGAAAAGAAATTTAAACTTAAACTTAGATGTACAACCATGAGAAAAATATAATTATTATAAACAAAAGGAATGTTTACAGGCAAATTTTGCCCTCTTTCCAAATCTAAAGCAGACATTTTTATTAAAGTTTCTGATTTCATTTATACTTATTAAGGAATCTGTTCGATGCCATGGTGATAATTATATATTTCTTAGTAGCAAAATGCCAGAATTTCTGTCTTTATGTCAAAGTTAATAAATTAAGATGATTGTTTATCATTAAAATAAAGTTTCATCATGCATACATACACGAAGTTGTGAAATCAGCAAAGTTTCCCTGAAGAATAACATTTAGTTCTCAGAATATTAACTGAATTTTATCTCTAGATTTAAATATCTAAGTGTTATTTCATGAACAACTGAACAAGATTTTTACCTGAAGAAAAAAATTCTTCAGTGCTGCCTTTGTACAAGAAATTTTCAGATGAAATCAGTCTTCAATTTTTAAATTCTTTACATTCAAATTTTCATATTTTGAGTTTTTCTGGTGTGATGCTTGGTTCTGCAAATTATAGACTTTAGAAGATTTTCTAATATTGATGATAAGCAGAAAAATGAAGATATTTTATTGTAAAAAGGAGTTGTATCTGAATAACAAAGTTATATATAGGTATATATACATGCATGTATAAATGTATATGATTTTATATACATATTACTTCAAGCTAGAAAGTCAAATGAAAATTTGAGTAAAAATTCACATGGGATTTTATCAAACCTTCTGAATTCAAATAGGCTAAGAACTATTATTAAGTAGTAGCTAGTTTTGTTTTTGAAGACAAAATTGCATGCCCAATAGATTAAAATAATGCCTGGAAAACTACTGAACTTTAAGGAGAGGAAGCCACTTAATACTTTATAAAACTGAGACTACACTTCATAATTTCTAGAAACACACACTTAATGTTAAACCAGCCAAACCTGGTAATTATTTTGTATCCTTAATAAAGATATTTAATTTGAATTTATGCTATTTATTAAGCAATGGAAATGAGTGAAATTTTTTATTGTAAAGAAATCTGACTTTGGTGTCTCTCTCTCTCACACACACACACATACACACACACACCGATTTCAGCATTGTGGTCTCACATAAACGCTACCTGCAGTGCGAGCTCACCTTCCTGTGCTGTGTGGTGTTGAGTGGGCGCCTGCCCTGCAGGTGGTAGCGCCTCAGTGTATTTTATGCCAATCTTCATGTCACACCTCTGTGCCCACGTGCATCTGCGCCTGGGAGGGGGTCTCACCCACTGCCTCGGTTAGGAGCCCTCAGAAAACTGATCACTTGATCCTGATGGAAGTAGGCTCATGTGAGGAGGGATTCCTTATGCAGTATTTGTGCAAATGTGAGTGAGGTCCCACAAAATCCTCAGGACCCCTCTAAAGGAGATACAAGAGCTTTCTGTTGGGATTCTATCCAAAGTTCCACAGTTCTGCACCCCTAATGGAAGTTGCCAACCCAGTGCAAATAATAGCAAACTGAGCTCACACCTAACGGGTCAGACTGTCTATCACTGAGAATATAAAAAATAAATACTGGCAGGGAACTAGGGAAATAGTAGCTACATATTGTTAGCTGGGACGTGAAGTCTGAGAGCCGCTGCAGAACTCAGTGTGGCGGTTCCCCAGCGAGGCAAAAACAGTTTCCACTGGGCCAACCAAACCGTTCCCCACCAGGCTTCCCAGAGACTGAAAGTCAGCAGGCGTGGGCGCACCTGTATGCATCGTGTTTACTGCGGCCTGGTCGACAGGAGCTGAGGTAAGAAACTGGCCGAGGTGCCTGCTGACTGACGAATGGATGAAGGAAATCTGTCTGTCTGTCTGTCTGTCTGTCTATCTATCTATCCACCCACACATATACTTCAGCCATAACAAAGAATAACACGCTCAGTGTAGTGTTGCACACCTGTAGTCCCAGTACTCTGGGAAACTGAGGCAGGAAGCTTGCAAACTGCAGCCTCACCTGTGCTATTTAGCCACTTAGCAAGATCCTGTCTCAAAAACAGTAAAGGGCTGAAGGTAGAACTCAGTTTGAAAGTCTTGGATTTGATTCCCAGTACCGCAGGAGGAAAAGGAGGATGAAGTTACCTCATTTGAAGCAAAGTGGATGGAACAGGATACCATCACATCACCAAGGAACATAAGTCAAAGAGACAAATTTTATAGCTCATGGGGAATCTGAGAGAGAGAGGACACATGGGAGAGAGGGAATGAGAGGTGTGACGGGGTGCAAACGATCAGACATGTTGTATTCATGTGCCCATCTGTATTGGTCAGTTTTCCAATGTGGAATGAAACATCTGACATCTGCAGTTTAAAAGAGCAGAGGTTTATTTGTTTCAACACGTTTAGAAATTTCACCAGTGGTCACATGGTCCAAGGCAGGGCCACCACGGTGCGAAGCTGCTCGCTTGCTCTAGTGCAGGCTGGAAGCAGAGCCCAGGGACAGCCACAAGCCCCACATGCATGGCCTGCACCTGGCCTGCAGCTGGGCTCCCCTCCTGCCAGCATCACTGGATTAATCTTCAGTGAGGATAGCAGCCCCTGAGCAGGACCTCCCTCCCTTCTGACACACATCCCTTTGTTCTTGGCCCTTTCCGAAACAGGGCTGCAAGTCTTCTGTGTGGTTGGCCGCCTGGCCCTGGCTACCCTGATGTCCCGAATCCATCCTTTCGTGGGCATTTGGACCTGAAGGAAGATCCAGGATGCTCAGGATGCCAGGTCTGGTGAATGCGGAGATGAGGAGCCCGCCTTTCCATCCATGGCACTTGGCAGCAGCATTCATCAGGTTTCTGATCACATCTCATAGCACCAGGACCCCAGAGATGCTTCAGGAGGTGGCAGGAGCAACAGGCGAAATGTGTTCAGAAGGAGGAGGATTCTGACAAGGGTGGTTAATGGTAGCGTGTGTCTTACTGGAATAAATTTTAAAACTTTAAATATATTTTGACCACACCTCATGTAACAATAGTCTTCTCCAATATTCCTAATCCAATCAGTCATTGCAGTCAAATTTATTTCTGCTTCTCTGAAATGCTCATGATAAGGTTTGCATCAAGCAAAAACAGCTTCAATGATTTTGATCTTATGGCCCATGTTTCATAATAAAACAGCTTGAGAGAATTAGACTCCAAGATTTATACCTGTGACACTGACTGTAAATCCTAAGCTACAGGCATCACACATCACACCTGCAGGTCTCCTTCCACAGATGAGCAAAGTAGAAGGGCACGGTCCCCACCGACAGACACTCAGGGTGGCACCGCTTTCTGACGTACCTCCATGATCCGAGCATGAAAGTCACAGGTCACTGCATAAGGAGCAGATACGAAGAGATCAAAACAGTGGCAGCAGCAATAAAACCCCCAATGTTTAAAGTCCCAGATGGCTCTGGGCAATTTAACCCAACTGCTTGGTTCACAAAGACAGATCAACCTGAATGGAATTCGTCAAACTTTTGTTCTAAAATTTCATGTTAACTATGAGCTTTGTGTAGATTTTCTCAAACAATAATACACACATTTTGAAATGTGTTGTGTTCTATTTCATTGTGGAAAGGTTTCTTGCTCCTCAATAAGAACATTCAGCTGGACCCATTGGCCATGGAGTGTCCCTTTCCAGCATGTGATGGTGACCGCATGGAGCTGCTGGACAGGGCAAAGGTCCCCAGAGTCCAAAGTGGGGGCAGGCGTCATGGGGGACGCTGCATCAAGTACGAGTGTGTGGGAGCTACTACAGGCCTCCCGGACGTGGTCAGTCAGACGAAGAAGGCGTTTTAAGGGCAGCTACCGGGAGTGATAAGTGTGACCCTGCTGGAGCCTCCCTCTGGATGCCACCTGGAGATGGGTGGCCTCCTCGGGCCTTTGCAGGATTGGCATTGACAGGTGTTGGTAGGGAAGGTGGTGACACAGTGTGGCCTCTGGAAGAGCCCAAGTCCCACCATGCTTTGCAGCTCCTGTTTGCAGGAGACATGGGATCAGAGGGGCACCCTCAAGGGCGGGGTGCCTGCCTCCTAAGGGGCTGTGTTCAAGCTTGGGCTCCCACGGCAGTGCTGAGGTCAAGGAGCTCTGGGCCTCTCAGTGGGGAGGAACGCGGGCCCCCGCGGTGGGAGTCGGTCAGTGATCAGCCCCTGTTAGGATGGGGTGGGCTCAGGGAGCTGGGACCCCAGCTCTGCCTCCATCCCTCAGTCATGGCCTGCAGACCCGGCTCATTCCAGGGCTCCCTGATGGTGAGGCCAGCACCTGCCATGTGCGTATCTGCATGTGAAAACAGTCAGCAAGGGTGCATGTGTGCGTGTGCACACCCTTCTTGTGTGCATACAAACACAAGTGTAACCTGGACTGTTAACACAGAGGTTTATCCACTGACAGAGCTCTAATCTTACTAATAGGCTGGGCGGGGTCACAGGTGTGTGGGCACTGTGGGAAGCTGAGGCAGGAGGATCCCAAATTTAAAGTCCAGCCTGGACATTTGGTGACTTAGTAAGATCCCCCCCCATCAAAATGAAAAATAAGAAAAGTTGACTATATAGCTCAGTCTGAAGGAATTGAGTTCAATACCAGTGTTCAAAAATGTGTTCTAATAATTTGTTCCTAATATCACAATTTTTTAATGTTTCAGGGAAAAATTAATTCACTTGATGGGATTGCATGCAAATATACAAAAAATACACTTGGGTGACTTATGTTTTAAAAGTCTTCTCAACATGCAGTGTGCTTCTCTGTGTAAATCAGCAAATTAGGGCAGGATTTTAAGAACCCCGTGTAACGCAGACTCTGAAAGGAACACTTCACAAGCCTGCAGGAGACAGGCTCCAGAGGGGACAGCAGTCTGTGAACAATGATAATACAGTACACACACCATCCTGGGAACTCCAAATGCCAGCAGCTCTTAGGACAGACAAGATGATACCACAGTTTAGAAACGAAACAGAAATCTTCAGGAAACCCAGTCACGGGTTCCCCAAGAAACACTGTGAGGCTCACCCGCCTCGCTCCAGTGGGGTGCACAGCCAGGTAGCACAAGGCCAAGAGCAAGAGTAAAATAGTCCAAAACCAAGAGCAAAAAGTGCCTAAAGTGCACGATCAAAAGTATCCTTCAGGGCTCTAGAAATATGCATTAGAAACGCTGTGGTAGGTTAAACACTGCTGGTCAGTCTGTAGGCGCTGCTGAACTGGTTCTGAGCGTGGATGGCCCACCGAGGGCTGCGGCCAGCATGGGGGGAGAACCCGAGAGGAAGAGGGTTGCTGTGGTCGAGCTGTTGCTTCTGTTGCCGTGAGTTTTCCGGGAGGAGTTTGAGCTTCTTCCCTGATAAAAACTTTTCTGTTCTCGTCATCAGAGGAGCTCAGGACCTTGTCGCTGAGAGTGGCTGCGGTTCACTTTGGGGGAGCTCTGGTCCTGATGTTCAGCATCGGTTCCTGGCTCCTGAGGGGAAGGTGTGTGCTGTTCGGTCTCCAGGAGAAGCCGGTCACGCACTCGGCCGTTCTCCTCAGCGGAGGAGCTCAGGACCTCGTTGTCACTGAGGATGGCCATGGTGCTTTTCAGGGGAGCCCTGCTTCTTCCTTTGAGCACTGCCTCCTGGCTCCAGTGCAGAACCCTCAGCCTGCTGCACAGACCTTTCACCCTGCTGGCACAGACTTTCTAGCAGCTACCACCGACCTCGGGGTCTTCCCAGCACAGATCCGTGAAGCAGACTTACACGAGTCATTGTTGTGGGCTCTGGGCCTCCAGTTGGACTTCTGGGAGGCATTGTCATGGCTCTAGGTCTTCAGCTGGACTCATTGCAGGGCACTGCTGTGGGACCCAGGCCCTCAGCTGGATTCCCTAGGTCTTTAGTTTTGTGGACAGATTCCCTGCACTTCTTGTATTTGACTCTGGATGACCATCATAAAGTAATACTATAAATTATGTGTCCTTTATTGTTTTGTTTTTCTTTGCAACCCCTGACTACAACAAATACTATGTGATAATCAAATAATTTATCAAAAATATGTATTGTTCAGTTCTTTCTTTCCTTTTTTTGTCTTTCTGAGACAGGGTTTCGCTATGTAGTTCGGGCTGGGCTTGATCTCACTTTGTAGCCCAGACTGGCCTTGAACTCACAGTGATCCTTCTGCCTCAGCCTCATGAGTGCTGAAATTACAGGCATGAGCCGCCACACCTGGCCTGTTCAGTTCATAAGAATAAACATCTGGATTACTTTTTTCTTACACATTTTCCACCATTGTTAGCTCACTCATTCATCTTAGTTTTTGCTTTTGATTCTTTATCTTCTATTTAACATTAATTTGAAAGTAACTCACTGATGCTGAAAGCTACAAGAAACCATAAAACTGAGCTATAGATCAGATTCCTCCAGCAGGTGTGCATTCTTTTCTTTTCAATCTTACGGTCCAACTCATTGAACAAAAGTTGATAATTACAGATTGTGGAAAATTTAAGGAAAATGTTACAGTGTTAATTTTGTCCTTTATGACAGAGAGATATTTTAGGTGATTTTCACAACCCCTAAGATTCTCTGTACTTGGTTCTTTTTAAACTTGTCTGGTAGTAGTCCAGAAGGTAAGAGATCACTTAATCTTTTGACCTATTTAGGTTTGCAATGAATGGGAACAGTACAAAGGCGAACATTCCATGGAAACAGGCACTGTGGCCTCCATGTCACCCCTTAAAGAGAGCAGTCCTCCCTTTCCTGTCCCTTCCTTGGCACTGGGAATATGAAAAGGCACATATTCAGGGCACCTTGAGCTCTCTTTCAAGTACCAGCAATGAAGTAAACAGTATTTGTTGCCGTTTCACCCTGAGGGGTTGGTATAGCTTCTGGCCCTTCATTTCTCACTCTCCAGCTGAATCAAGCCCCTCACTACATAGCCCCCCCACCCCAGCTGGGTGCAACCCATGTCGAAGGTAATGGAATCACTAGCTTCCCCTTGAACCTGTGCACACTTGGGATTGTGATCGTCAAAGACGAATGGAACAGTCGGCAGTTGGACTACGCTATTATGAAAATAAGTTGAACTTGCTGTTTCTTCTGCTCAAGTAAATCTAATGAAATCTAAGGCTTTAAAAAGGAGCAGAGCTGAGGAAGACAGGATCATGAGGCGTGGAGTGAGGGTAAGTTTCCCGTAGGCTTCCTAGAAATGCTTCGAAGTATCATGTATTGTGCTGCCCAGAGAAGCTGAACTGATTCTTTCTAACTGACAGTCTCTGGTGATTTCTAATTATTTGTTTCAAGAGTCTTGTTTTCAGATCAATATAATTTTAGAAAAGCTTCACATGTAGACAGATTTGCCACGATCAAAGACTCTCATTGGGGACCTTGGCTCCGTACAGAAGGAACAGCTGTCGCTGAGTCACTAACATTTTACTGTATTTCATTCACTGTGCTTCATCTCGACCTGCTGTAGGTTTTTCTTCTAGGATATGGATAATCCATCCAGATTCGTGGGAAGAAATTAAACATCACCAAAGACCTTGATCTCCTCGACAGAGTGAGTTTTTTCCTCTTGAAAGATCCCTGGAAAAGCCCGGAGGCCCGAAGGCTTGCTGCTTCACCCTTGGTGGAGATCCTGCCCCAGTGGGGAGGACGGGCTGCTCCTGGCCCGCAGGGTGGTTTCTGCCTCTCAGAGCTGGTCCAGCGCTCTCCTGTGCTTGCTGCACCCACCCTGGGCCTCATGCCCTGCTGAGAACCCGAGGCGCCCGCCGGTGGGGACACAGGTGTGCACGCTCGCCTGGAGTGTGGTACAGGGGTGTGAAGTGCAGAAAAACCCTAAGCCGGGAAGTGGGGTAATGGGACAAGGTAGGCGGGCAGGACTCCTTGTTGTCTGCTTCACAAGCAGTTGCGGGAAGATTAATGGACTAATTTCTAAGAAGCACTTAAACTGTCACGGATGCCAGGCTGAGACAGTATTATGTGTCGGCCGGCTATGTGGCGAGTTCCCCCCCGAGAACGTTATCGAAGCCAGATCCAAACGCATCTTCCTCAGTTCCCCGTGCGTATCGTGTGGGAGGAAGATGTTATTCATGCGAGAGCCTTCAGAAAGATAGGGAATCAATCCCCTGAGGGAAGGATGAGGAAAATTATACACCCGCAAACATTGAAGAGCACTCAATACTCAAGGGCGAAGAGCCTGAAACTGACCATCAAGTGAGGCACTGTGCTGCCCCAAGCCCTGGACCACGGGACTCAGGAGAGGGAACATAAATTCCGAATAGTGCTTTTGGGAACAGAAAAGGTGTGAGAAATCACACATTTTGTCATAGACTCCCCTATAAGAAAGTCTTTAAATAAAATTTCTTTAAATGCACGAGCAGAGCCCATAAATCTTTACCAAAAAACAGAGGCTGCAAGAACTCAGACTTCAAATGCTCCAGGAGAGATTTGGAAGCACTTTAAAGGTTCCCACCCCAGAATTGTAAGACAGAGGTTCCAAGAACAAGTATCGCTGTAGCACAAGTCACATCGTGTGCTTGTTGCCCATGAGAGTGATACGAGATTTTTTGACATTAGTATTTAAAATTAGTGGTATTTTTAAAAAGGTCACATAATAGATGAACAAATATGGTGACAAACCAAAAAATAATTCAAATCATCCTGCATGAAGCATTCCTAGGTATGCTCTGTAATAGCTACCCGATCCCTGCGCTTACAACCAATATCTGAAACTAAAAGAAAGCAGGATAATTTGAGGGTAAGGCTCTTTAAAGAATCTCATACAAATTACATATCATTCTATTTCTAATGGCTGTGGCATTTGGGAAATGAAGATTTATGGTCAGTTATCATTGTCTGTAATTACAGAGATGCCATTAAAAACCCTCTTTGCATTACGCATGCCTCACTGCTTCGACCTCATTATTTGTTAAATGCTCACGGTTTATTCTTTGTGCAACAGAGGGAGAACTCCGAGGAGAGCAGCTCTCCGGGTGAGGTTAATTCATGAGAGATAAATGAGGAACTGCACAGGGCATGATTTAAACAGCCTTTGGCTGAAAACCAGCTTATTTGCTTTAGCTAGGTTTATAAATAAAAGAAAAAAGGAGAAGATTCGACAACATGGGAGCAAACCCAGTGGTCATGAAGTCTTTGTCTCAAGAGATTGAAGAGTTAGTGCATCAGGATATTGTCAGCAGCAAAACAGGGAAGGTGTCATTAGTCCTGATTTGGACTCAACAACTATGTTATTTGCTCCATCATTTTTGAAAAAATCATGAAAGCCCCAAATACACCTTTCCTTTAAGTGCATCTTGTATGACAGATGAAAAGGGCAAAAAGCACTTCCGTGAAGTAGCTGCCTGGAAAAGCTATTTATCTCTCCTTGCGGTTTGTTCAGTGGAATGCTGGGAAATCAAGGCTACTTTATGATTGAATTTATTTTACCTGGAAAACCCCTGGACTTCCAGGGTTAGAATTGTGTGCTGGTCTCAGTAACTCTGCATATGCGTTCTTACATGCCTTGACCTTCAGGTAGCAGAACTGAGGCTGGAGGGAGAGCGGCGGAGCATCCCTTACTGCCTAGAGCCAGCCATGTGATGTGCTTGGGGTGATATCTCTTTAGGCAGAATAATTCCATCACACTGCCACAGAAACTCTCACCCTCTTCCACAGCCCCAGAGCCTCCGTTTTCGCAAGGTCAGGCTGCCAGGTGGTGTGGTGTATGAGGGGATAGTTCAGAGCTTCTGAGGGATCGGTAGGAAAACAGAACTGGTAGACTGAGGTGAGGGAAAATTCCACCGGAACACAAGCCTGCTTCACTGTCGCAGTGAGGTCTTCTCTTCCATGTGGAAGGTGAGACAGGGCTGAGGACGGCTGGGTGCAAAGTTAGGGCGGCTCAGCTTGCTCTAAGATGGGCCAGGGGGAAATCAAGGTCCAATGGACCAGGACCAGCTCTCGGAGGCTGGAATGAGCAGAGGCTCAAGTTAGGGGCAGCCAGGGAACCCAGACATCAACAGCAAGAAAATGGAAATGGCTTGAACCAGTGTTGGACAAAGAGCTAGAGACCTCCAGGAGACCCACACCCATCAAAGGAGCATTCTTCCCTTCTACTTCCCATTGCTTCTGTTACAAATAGACCTGCAACTGATGGGAACTTTATACTTGTAGCTCCAGATCCTGTTTCAGTCTGGCTCATGCTTTGCACAGAAATGTTTCATGACACATTGGAGGGCTCATGGGCTCCTGTGTCCTTTGGCACCTGGCTGGGACATCAGCAGGATAGGCAGCTGGAGGTCTTGGGCAGGGCCGGGGGAAGCAGGGCAGGGAGGAAGGCGCCCGCCCTGGTTTTGGCCCCTCCTGGAGGGCTGGCTGCCTTGGCTGCCTGTGCTGTCCACCCTCTGGCCTCCCGCTCCGCGACGGCACCTTCTGTTGCAGAGCTGCACATGGTCTATCCCTGGAGATTCCGTCTCCTTCACGCTGCCTTTCCTGTCACCCTCATCATGTAGTTAGTGGCCGAGATGCTTAACTGAGAACCGCTGAGCGTGGATTTGGAGGCAAAACTGCACTAAAATTCTGGATTAAATTTGCTCAGGAAAGTTTTCTGTGTTTCTCAAGTCTCCTTGTCAGAAGCAGCATTCTTACTTTAACACAAATCCAAAAATTTATTGGCTAGGAACAATTCTAAAGCATTTTAAAAGTTTAATATTCCTAAAAATCACAAATGAGGAAATGAGACTTCCTGTCCTGAAGCATTTTTCCACACATGGACTAGAGGGAGTAAGTAGAATCTCACAGATTGACATTCGCTTTTCTCTTCACATCTCATTACCAATCCAGCTTAGTCTTGGATTTCTGGTGAAATACACTATGTCGTATAGCAGGACTCTGTTCTCAGACAGAGTATCTTTAAGTTATTTCAAATTCTGGTAACTACCACCATGGAGTCTTATATGACGCTAGCCTTTAACTGAAGGTTTCCTATAGAATGGAAACAAAGAAATACTATTTTATCTCAGGTTTTCTCATATAAAACTGATTTTCTGATCCCTAAAATAGTGACGGTGCAACACAGTGGGCAGTTTACACCAAAGCTGCACTGCTGCTTTCCTTTGCATCTAGTCTACCTCCTGTCTCTCGTTTTTCCTTATTTCTTTTCTTCTGAGTGGAGAACTTGTTCAACTTCCTGCTCTTATGGAAAAAAAAAAGTGAGAGTGGCAAAGAGCATTGTCCCTGCCCTTGGAGTCCTCCTTTGCTACAAGCCAACTTCCTTCCCCTTTGTAGCCCACATTTTCGAAAAAGGAAATGAACTGAGACTACTTTCCAGCCTTAATATACTGAGCTCTTTATGATCAATAGAATAAGTGGGTCATTAATGAGCTCCTAATCACTCATTTATCATCTTGTCCCCCGCCACCCCTGGCTGACAGAATCACCCACTCTTTCATGGCTATTCTCTATGAGATTGAATCCCTTGCTTATGTCTCCTTTCAGGCTATTATTTACTTATTTATCCTTTATTTTAAAGAGGACAAAACAAAGGAAAATAAAACAGAATAAAACAAACCAGCATAAGTGATACACAACTTCAAAACAATAGGAAACCAACAATAGTTACCATAATGCCTCTTCTTGTCTTCAAAATAGCCACCCATACCTTCAGACATAGTCAAACCAAACAAAACAGAAACAGAAAAGAACCAACAAAAACAAAACAATGAATGCAATACAGGACTTCAAAACAAGGTAACAGTACATCCAAATTGGCTACCATAATATATCTTGCTATCTTTGCAATAGCTGCCCATGCCATTGGATATAGCAAAATCAAACAAGACAAAACAGAATAAAACCCAACCCAACAAAGCAATGAAAACGGTACAGGACTTCAGAAAAAGATAAAATGGAATAACAATGGCTGCCACGTGCAGAAGGAGATTCCCCACAGATGCTACAGTGTGTTCCACCGTCCTCTGGGCAGAGGCTCAGACCACTGGCCCTACACCTGGCAGGTCAGCGAAACACCAACCACCACAAGCATCAAACCGCAGCTCACCTCAATAGCTATCACTGCAGCCTGTGTTTCTCCAGATCAACTGGTCACTTGGCGGGGGGCGGGATGTTGGCCCTCCTTGTTTGCCAGCCTCTGTGTCAGGAGACGCTTGGGTCTGGCTGTCCCCCACCAGCGGCAGCCTGCACATGGCCCTGGTTTGTGGGGAGGGCTTGCTTCTTGGTGAATCCCTGCTCTCTCCCCTTGCGGTCTGCAAATGGCGCTGACTCACAGGGAAAGGCTGGGGTCTGGCCGCCTGCCCGCTGGTGGCAGCCTGCCTGTGGCCCAGGCTATTATTTAAAAATCCTATTTCATCTCATTTTCATGGCTTTGGCTATTACATATGCTTTTCGGTATCATTTACTTGATGACTCTTATGAACCTCCAAACCCACACATGCATATTCCTTTGTCCTTCCAGTCACAGCCACGTAAATGTCCGCTCCGGGCACAGCCGTAGCAGGGCACAGCCAAGCACTCGGTCATCCCAAAGCATGTGTCTGTCGCCGACACTTTTCCTCATGAGCCCAAACCCCGAAATCTCCCAGTCAGTCGTGTCCTTTCACTGCCTTAGCCTCCATAGCCCCAACTTCATCTGCTTCTTCTTCTTCTTGCTTCTATTTTTCACCTCAAACCCACACCTTTGTGGTTCTCCGGTGTCCAGCTATGTTCCTGTCCCACCCACTTGTCGGGGGCCTCAGTTTCTCTCCATTGCAGTTTTGTAGCGACGACCTCTCAAACTTTTAAGTCTGAGCACACAGATACTAAATAAAACCCAGTCTGGTTACATTGTTCTTCTCCAATGCTTTCTCATGTTTTTTGGGATATTGCAGAAAAAGGCTTTCAGTAACCCGGCCTGCTCAGTATTTTCAGATGTCATCATGTAACATCTCCCAGTTAGAAGTCTACCTGTTATTCAAGTGGTATTTACAGTCTACCCCGAAGTGTATAACACTGCCACCTACATGTGCACCATTGAGTCATTTCAACTGGGAAGCTCTGCCCCTCTGCTTCTGGCTGGACAGAAACCCCGATCCTAGTTCAAAACCACTCTTACCACCTGCTGCTCCCAAAACCCTTCCTGAACCTCACAAGCATGGTGAATTACAGATATATTTATTTTCAAATATTTTATTTCAGTGATGTCTTTAGTTTTCATGCACACAAGGCACCTTTTATTTCATGTATATATGAAATTATCTTGTGACCTTCCTGACCACAGAAAATGTGTTTCAGTTGCTTTAATTCCTCAGTGACTAGCCCTGTGTCTGGCCCACAGGAAGTGGTCAATAAACATGTATGCACAAGAGGGTCTCAGTGTGGGAGAGAAGAGACTGATGACAATCTCATAATAGCAACCACGTAAATAGGGATTAGAATCCGAGAGGTTAAACGGTCAGAGCCTGGGAGTCACCATCGAATAAAAACAGATCAGCAGGAAGAGAAGCTCTTTGAAGATAAGATTCCAGGGGTGGATGCTATAAACAGCGTGGCAGCAGCATCCTAGAACTCCAGGACAAACAAGCCCGCATCTTCCGCACTGAATTTTTAGGCAGAAATCTGTCACACAGTTTAGGAACCAGCTGAGCTGACAGAAGATATGCAGAAGGCAAGTTCCACAGCAAGTTGTAGAGTCGGAAACATCTACAAGGCCAGAAAGAACCAGAGGATCAGAAAGGAGGACTCTTTGCCTCAGGTGGCACACGAAGGCCTCCGCCAGATGAGACTCAGGAACATGCGTTGGTGGGATGAGTAGAAGTGGGCAGGAGACAGAGCCAAGGCACTGTGAGGCTGGGAAGCAAACTGCAGCAGGGCCTGGCAGGGGCTCTCTCCCCGGGGAAGTGGACAAACACCCTGCCCGCAGAAGGTACCAGGGGCTTCTTAGCCTTAGTCCCTTGGTTCTTAATAGACAAGAGAGACAGACAGGGAAGCAGAATGCATGCAAATATTAGGATACAAGTAATTGTTTATAAATAAATACATAGATGCACAAAAATATTCACTAAACAACAAATCAAAGACTATTAGCATAGCTTAATTAATATATAACAAAATAGCTTTTAAATTAAAAAGCACCACTTAAGAGAAAGAGTTTTACCAAATATGACAAATACTTAGTTGAGTAGATGTTTTTTAAATGTTTCCTGAAACTAAAAGGTATGGTTCAAAAATATGAAAAGTAAAAATACTCAAAATTTACAAACAGAAATTGTGGAAATCTATGGTCAGAGAGACAGATTTTAACACAGTTTCCAATAACAGGTTTTCAACTATATAGATACACAGTCAGTGAGGGTTAGGGGAGCTGAGCAGCAAAGCAGCAAGCTCGCTCAGCCCGAGGGCACAAGCGTTCCTTTGTACCCAGGAGCAATGCTATCATTTTGTTCAGAACTGGGATTCTTTTGATATGTTCTTCATTTTAAACAGAGCACCTAAGAAAACATTGTATTCAGTCTCAAAAAAGCTTTCAGGGAAAAGTTTACAACTTGTTCTAATATTTTTTTTTTTTTTTTTACAAAACTCACTTGTGTTCCATTTTCAATAATTTTGAAATGGCTCCAAGTTCTCTTTAAATGGGAAAGAATGCTCTGGGCAAACATAGAGGTTTCTCTTTCACAAATATTTGGTCTTGCTCAGTCTTTAGGTGCTTCCCCGGGGGGGCTCTACCTCGAGATTCCTTCTTGGAGTCTAAGCCAGGAGACAGCTCCTCTCTCCGCTGAAGGCCAGTGTCGCACTGTTCCCTCAGGTTTCCCCACATTGGGATACAGCACAGGGCACCCAGAAGTTAAACGGGGAGAGGTTTAATTTATTCATGGTTTTAGGGAACTCAGTCCAGGGTAGGCTGCTCGAAAGCCAGACCATCATGGCAGAAGGGTTTAGTGGAGCCAAGTTGCTTAGTTCATGGTGGCTGTGAAGCAGAGCAGGAGAAGATGCCAAGGCCAGACACAGTCCTGAAGGTCCTACCTCCGTGACCCTCCCTGACATACCCAGAAGCTTTATTCATGTACCAGGCTTTTCTTAATCCAACTGGCTTAAACAATCAGGATGAGACATCACAGATACTGAGAACAAAGAATTAGCTTACTGAATAACCTCGTTTTAGCCTTAGAAAATGACAGTCACGGTGTGAATGGCTTTTAGAGTTGTTCCACTGTTGTTTAAGGTATTTCAATAATTGCAGAGTCTCTATAGCCAATTTGCAAACTGAAGGATGTAATTCACCAAAGATACAAGTCATGACAACTTGGAATTTTTCATAGTTTAGATTGAGAATATTAGGAAAGAATTTAAGGTAATTCAATGTATTTTCTTTTTTTTGGGTGGATACATTCATTGCGCAAGAATATATTTATCTTCTTGGTTAAATGTCCCGTCCTGCTAAATACTCTCAAAAAACTTAAATATTTTAAAACATGTTTTAAACCCCAAACCTACAACCTTAGTAACTGCACAATCTGACTACTTTTTAAAACCTCTCTGTTCTTCATTCTCTATCCAAAAGAAAGAAATAAAGAAAAAGAGAAAGAGAAAGAAAAGAGACATAGGATTTTCTTCATAGAGTTGTGAGGTTTAAATGTACGTAGACTCTATAAAACATGGTATGCAGTAGAAATTCATGGGCGAATTAACAAGTATGCAATTTTTACACATAAACATGTGAAAGTTGTTTTTGGCTATGAATATAATTTAAGTGAATGGGAAAATTTTCAATTAAAGGCAATAAAAAATTTGACTCAGTCATGTCTTAGTAAAAGCCCTGAGAAGGGTTTCAGTAACAGCCTAATATACTAAATAAATAAGATCACAGTGCTGCCTCTCTCTGTTGAATACTTGCAATGAACTGAGTTAATTTTGCCTGGAGTTTTCTCTCAGGTTATTTACAGTATCCTCAGTAAAACACAGGAATACTTACGCATGACACCTTTCTCTTTATTTACGAGGTGTCCTGAGAGTGAGTCTGGTAAAATCTGCTGTACAAGATAAGCATGCATTCAGGGATCAGGTCCTGGGAGCAACAAATATTCAATGGCTACTCTACTGCATGCAAGAAATTGAATTACTGATATTTTAAAAGTATCATGACTCCAGATGTTCTGCACTAAAAAGTTCTCACGTAGAACCACAGCTGTCAGTTTGATTTGCTGATTTGTTTGTCATAATGCTGACCTCGCTCCAAGGTTAAAGACCTCACGTGTTTGACGACACATGCATGTCCAGGTGTATAGCACCACAAATCATGATAGCTAAATCTTGGAACAGGTGAATGGATTAAAAAAGTGGTTTCTATACACAGCGGAGTACTATTTAGTCTTGAAGTATATATTTCATTTGTTTGTAAGAAAATGAATGCTCCTTGAGACCATAATGTAAGGTGAAATAAATCAGAAACATCAGCTTAACTATCACATTGTTTCCCTTATATGAGGAACTCAAAGTACAAATAAAGATAGATAATAAAAAACAGCAAGCTAGTTCTTTTTCAAAGGGGAAGGGGACCAAGAGATGGAGGGAGGAAAGAGAGGAGGGAAAGGAGATGTAATAAGAATTAAGGTGTGCCAGCTCCCCATGGTGACTCTAACCAAATCGTACTGAAAACCTATGCTGATAAAAATAAAAAATAAACTTAAAATGCTGACCTAGTAACCATCATGCACTGTGAGCAGATAAAGAGAAGGGTCCCCAGGGAAACCCGCTGGTGCTTGGGCTGGGAGTGGTGGCAGTCCTACCATTTGTTCTATTTCTCTGGGCTCATGTTCGGAGTTGATTCCTTTCACTCTACACATTCTTCACTAATCTACGTCCCTGTGAATATCCTCTTCCTGGATGATTCTCAAATTGTTACCTAAAGATCAAAGTGCGTGCCTAACTGCCTGTTATTTACTGTACAAACACACCAGGCGGTTGGTCCTCAGATTCCATTGGTGCAAATGTAGAATTTGTTAGCTTTTCTTGCAAACGTCCTTTCTCCTGTGCTCTCAGCAGTAAGTGCACTCCCTTCCTCTCTGTTGCTTGGATTTAAAACTCCAGACTTCTTGCACTTCCTCCCTCATGCCTCGTAGCTCGTCACCACATCTGTATTGATGACGTGCCTGTCGCGTGTTTGTCAGTGGGCAGACGCAGTGAAGCTCTGGATGAGGTGCTATTTCCTTTACGCTCCCTGCTGCGCTGACCTAATTTGGACATTCATCCCTTCTCCCCTGGATATCCAAAGGAGCCCGCTAATAGAGCTAATTCTCCTTTCCTTCAGCCTACGTCATCAGCCTGATGGTACATTTCTGGCGGTGAAGGTGCCTTTTAGCAAAAGAAAAAGCACATTACCAATATGTAGGCCTAACATTTCAAGCCTTCCTCCACCGTATTATTTCAATCATCCCTTAAAACTTCATTTCCCACAAATAATTTACCTGCATCTCCACAATACTCTATGAGTCACAGTGACTAACCCCATCCTCCTAAATCTCTGGATTTTTCGGTCTGTGATGTTAATTTGTTCTAGACCAAGAGTCCACATTTCGCTTGGATCACAGGTCATTATTGGCTTTGCCTTGTTCTCTTAATTGTCTTACCTCAGTGTATAAAACCAACTCAAGGGTGCTTGCTTTGGGGTACATTTCTTTTCCTCTGTGTTTTGATGGATTTCCCACCAGAGTTGCTCAGTGTTCGGTTACTCCTCTAAGCCAACTGTGCAGGACTGTGGCTTTAACACACAGGCCTTTTAGAAGGGTAGAGTTAGTACTGCAGATGTGGAGAAGTGGCGGTGATTGAGATGCTTAAAGCAATGTTACACATAATCTGTTTAAAATAAACTTTACCACATTATAAAGCAGAAGGAAGCTTAGCTTGAAAACTCAGATTTATAATAGTACAATAAGTAATGAGCAATGAGATTATATTTTAAAGTGATAAATACCTGAATTATAACTAGAGATTAAGTATATGATGAAACTGATGAGACTAAAACAAAGGTACTTACTTTACTGCATATTTTAAAAACCCTACAAACACAGCAACAGGGACATTTGAATTTATAAGCAACAACTTCAGAGCATTTGTCTCACTTATGGGTTTATGATTAAGATTTGAGATAATCTGACGGAACTGAAGGAACCGGTGAAACCCTTTGCCCACTCCAGTTCCCCATTCATTCTCCCACTCAGACTAATTACTTGTTGAGTTAATAAAATATGTAAGACATTTACATCATTACATGGGGAGATGCTGTCAAGATGCTCAAAATCAAGAAAAGTGAGGGAGGCCCAACGGGAAAAGGAGAGAAAGGGGAGGAACAGGAGGAGAGGAGAGGGAAAAGTTAAAGAAATGAAAGAAAAAGGAGAAATGAAACATGGAGGAGGAGGAGGAAATGGATGAGGGAGGAGAAAGAGATTTCATACATGGAATTTAATGCTTAAAACCTAACAGTAAATTCTCTAAGTGGTTAATACTTATCAACTCTGAATCCTGACAACTAGCTGCTATTATTAAGTATTATTATTATCTCTACTACACAAATAAGGGAAATTAAGCATAGTATGACCAGATAATTTATAATCAAGATGACTGAACAGCAGACATCTGAGATAGGCTTCTACCCAGCTCTCTAAGTCTGTGTGTTTACTCACTGTGGTATGCTAGTTAACATGTTGCACTTAAACACAATTAACAGAAATGTGTGTCCTAGTTATGTCTCTTTTTGTTGGGACAAAATAGCCAACACCCACAATTTAAGGAAGGAGAGGTTGACTTTGTATCACACTTCAGCACGCACTTGATGAGTCTAGGTCAGGACAGCGTGGGGTTTGGGGTGTGGCTGGGAAGCAGAGAGAGGAGAGTAACTGGGGAGGGCAGATAAACCCTTCCAGGTCACACTTCTCAACGGAAAGCCCACTGTGCAGCCCCATAATCCTGTCACCCTCCACAGGTCCTACCTGTGATCACATGAGGCTGTAGGTGACATCTCGACCTGAACATAGCATTACAACCCTAGCCCTCCAAAGACACTCATGCCTCTTTTCATGCAAAATGTGTTTGGTTCAACTCTAAGGATTACCAGAGTCTTAATTTCAGCAATGCTGTAAATCCAAATTCAATATTTTCTCAGATTAAAGGCAAACCTTTAGTCTCTATAAAAATCAAATAAAGTTAAGTACTGCCAACATACAAAAGCACAGGAAAAACACACCTATTCCAAAAAGGAAGGACAGTGTAAAAGAAACCAATGGAACTAAAGCAAGACCACAACCCAGCAAGAAAAACAATACATCCTGTATCTCTGTGTCCAACACCCGAAGCTGTCGAAGGGTCTGAATTTCAAAGGACTCGGGTGCCCTCACCCCTACAGCACCAGTGGTGGCTGCAGTCCTCGTGCCTTCTGCCTTGGGCTGGCTTCGCTCCCTGGAGACTTCCCTCAGATGACCCACATTCCTGTCTTCTCTTTCTGTGATCTCCACTGCACTTTTAGTGTCACTCTCGTACCTTTATACGTTGCCCTCTTAGGCATAACTGGCCTCTGCATCTTCCTGTGAAATCCAGGTAGAAGACTCCCTGACCCCATAACTCTCCCATTCTGCATGCCCATAAATGTAGCATCATGTAATGATGCCAATGTCTGTTACTAGTTTGAATAGTAGCAGGTTCCCTTGAATCTGAGGTGTAGAAGCCCTGAGGGCCTGGGTAACAGTGCTGTGAACCAAGGCCAGGGAGCCAGTCCCTGTGCAGCCTTTCTCAGGCAGGTTGTCCTGGGCCTCTCTTGTCAAAGCAAAGTATTTCACTTTTCTACCCTTGAGGGTTCATGAGGATGTGTAGATATGAACCAGAATGACATTTCAGAGAACCTTAAACAAGTCTATGAGAACACATCTGAGCGAGAATTCTGCTGACTGATGGGCCATCACCATCCTCACCCATGAGAAGGAGGCAGCAGGGCCAAACCCAAGTCACATCCAGATGAAAAAGCAGCAAGGCTGTGTGAACAGAGACAGTGGGCCAAGGCCCAGCATGCGCCATCTTGGGAAGAGAAGCTGCAGATGCTCCGTGGAGCTGTTGATTCCATTACCAACCTACCCAGACACTGGAGTGTCTAGCAGGCATGGAAGTAGAAGATCTATATCATTCATCTTTTAATTTATGTATTTGAATACGCTGCCTCAAATCTCTTGGTTCGGCAAAAGAAACGAATAGGAGCTTCTGAATCAAGTACTGTAATTACACATGCATCGTCCATCACTGAGACCAAAGACCAGACACCCACGAGGTAAAAGATAGGAGGGTCATTCTGGCTCACGATTTTAGATCACAAGTGATGGGCTGCAAGGCAAAGGCAGCCTGAGGGAGCGCATGGTAAGGGAAAGCCCCTCAGCGATGGCACCCAGCAAGCAGAGAGGGAGGGAAGTGGAGTGGGGCTTGGAGGTCCTGCCCCAGGCCTCCTCCAACCAAGCCTGTGTCCCAGCTGCCCATTCACACTGAACTGTTCGGGTGAGCAGGCCGAGGGGCAGGGTGCACACCCCAGTCAATTAGCTTCGAGACCGTGGAACTTCAACCATAGCATACATAACACGAAACAACTTAGCTTCGCAGACAGAATGACCGAGATGCAAACCTTTTCCTGCCCTAGTTATACTTTTAAAAATCACTTGCACTAATCTACCACATACACTTTTGCAAAAGTGCATATGTGGGAATTTCCGTTTAATTATATTTAAGAAAATTATGAAAATGTATAATTATATCAAATCCAAGAACCTCAAGAGCATAGAAAAATTGTATTGTAATGATAATACTAAAATATAATAGTAAAATAAAATAAAGTGTTCAAAAGATTTAAATAACTAATGTATATCAGACTCACCTGAAAGACCCTATAGTTTTACAGGTTAAAAGCAAGAGTTTAAGAAGTGATAGTTTCTATACAATCAAAAGTGAAATGTTTAGAAAAGTTTTATTCTCATCAGAAAAATTATTTTTCATTTATAAAATACTTGTCTAAAAAACTCAAGCAAATTTTATTTGCTAAAAAATTGAATCCATTGCTCACAGACAACTATATCCACAAAGCACACTGTAAATAAGCTGTTTTATGTCACTGTGCGGCATCCTGGCTTTTTACACAAATATCAAAGAGGAATCCACAGTGTGGGTAATAAGTAATATTTTACAACGTTGTACTCTTACTTGCAATAACTACAGAATAATTTTTGAGACTCTTATGTGATGAATTCATTTTTTAGGAAATACCGGCCTATCTTTTTGACTAAAAATACGGTATCAATTATATTTTATAAGTACCAATTTCTTTTTTAATAACTTAAAAATTAGATCATAAAAGACAAACCACTGGGGCTAGAATATTGTTTACATTTCACTGAGAGCCGGAGCACTAAATCAGAGGGATTGTTGAAGACTAAGACGCATCATTGACATTGATCCGCTTTCGAGCTGGATGAACCAGCCCCGCCATGAAGAACAGGGCTGCACTCAGGATAACCACACCCAGCAGCCGAGCACCGGGAGGACCGACAGAAGAGAGAGGACTTACAAAATACTTGCTCCTGATAAATCTTAAATTTAGATATTGTATATTAGAATAAATTTTTTCTGTAATCTTGTAGTCAGAACCCATATTTTCCTTAACTATTATTAATAGGAGTGTTTTAATTAAAAGCATTATGCGTAACTATAAAACAGGATCACTTAGATTCTCAAGTGCTTCAGATTAGTATCTTATATTCAAACGATAGGTCAACTTACAGGATATCAAATAACTAGTGCTAATTGTTATAAATACTACAAAACAAACGCAAAAACTAGTCTAGATTTAGCAGATTCAAAGGGAGAGAGAACAGAAGAATTGTATGAGGTGCTAATGTACAGAAATGGACATTTTTAATTTACAATAAATGCGTTTTAAGAGAGAATTTCAACAGCATGCATGACGGCCCCCCCCCCCCCCCGCCAGAGTCCCTGAGGCCCGAAGGGAAGTGTGAGGCCCCTTGCAGTGGTCTCTGCTCTGCAGAGGCGATTGAGCTAAAGGCTCCGGAGATGAAGAGAGGTCTCACTGATCCCCAGGGAGCACCGCATTCCTTTCTAAGGGTCTTTTTGGGAGACTGGTTGAGCAGGATTAGACGCATTCCCAGAAGCAGGGGAAGCGTCCTGAGAACTGCACTGCTGGGCTGAAGGCCGAGGGAGGTGCCAGCCACGGGGAAGACAGCTCCAGATGGGAATCGAAGAACGGGCTCCCCGGCGCCCAGCACAGAGCTGGCTGCCAGGGGTCTGACCCAGCCGTGCAGGTGCGAACACCTGACTTCAGGATCACCAGGGGCAGCGTTTCCTTGTAAATCACCATGGTGTGGCAAGGAGCTGTGGCCAATTTAGGGACTGGACACCTGGACTGCAAGCTCAAAGACGACGGAAACATGGGTAAAAGAATCTCAATGTAAAATCTAACAGGAGATAGAACTAAATACTACAACTGAAATAACGGGAAATGTAGACTTCATACTATTTTCCTGCAAATAAAAAATGGTTAGTGATTCTAATATACAAAGAAAACAAAGGGCTAGCACCTCATGTTAAAATAAGGATAGCTTACAGTGAGACAGCCTCCAAAGGAATTCAAGAGATGATAAAATATAAATATTTCTCAGTAGATGACCTGAAAATCAAGTTAAAGCAAATGAAAAAGTGAGGTGATGATTTTTGCTCTTCAGTTCCAAACACTATTTTTCTCAGTACAATTTAGGTTCTGGTAAATGAGTCACGCAATCCTATGATTTCACCTCTGAAAGTTAGTCTTGTGGAAGTCATGAGAATAATTTAAACAAAGTTACTTTCACTATTTATAGTAGACTTAATGAAATATAAGAAATGATGAGGTAAATAGTAATAGGAAAATAGCTTTATAATAATTACAAATTGATAGCACAAAACAGGGTAAAAATCATGATTTTTAAAAATATAGTCAATGCTATCAGAAATACTTTTCATGGTGAAATTTGGTGAAACCTGAATCTTTAAGAAAAGGTAGGTCTGAGTGTCTGTCTTCTTAGTAGTGAGGTAGCTGGGCACACACGAGGCCCTGGGTTCAAGCCGAGCACCTCACACAGAGTGAAAAGAGAGGGAGAGAGGGGGAGGAAGGAAGAGAGAGGGAGGGAGGAAGGGAGAGAGAGGGAGAGAGAGAAGGAGGGAGGGGGAGGGAGAGGGAGAAAGAGGGAGGGAGAGGGAGAGAGAGGGAGGAGAAAAATAAATCATCACATCATATGATGTGTAAAATTTTGCAGAAGGTAAAACAAGCCCATGAACCTTTTATTGCACGCTAAGAATCTCAGAGCAGTACAGCGTGTTCTCCAGTTTTTATGGCCATCAATTCCAAACAGTGAGATGCAGGAGATGTAGTATTACTTGAATCTCTAACAAATCTGTACTGAGAATTTATTACATTCTCAATCTTTAAAAATATAAATATACAGACAATTCCACAAAGGTAAATATGTGCATGCATATGTGTGTGTGTATGTGTTCACGCCCATATATTCGGCATCAAGATATATTCTTACATTTGTTCCACTCTCATCAGATTTTTCTAGGTTTTAGAAAAGTAGCAATATTATGGAAGCAGCCTGTCTCTCCTTCCTTCCCTCTCTCTCATTGACAGATATCATGAGTGGACAACAGTACCATTTGCAATTAGAAAAAAAGATAAAGTTTCTGAACAAAATAAAATGAAGTCATTGGTTAAGATGAGGTGGTCTGTCAGCAGCCAAGGAGTGAAGGAAATCAACGGTGAGATGCAAAATAAACAACAATTTCTGCTTCCACAATTCTTAGAATGGACTCAGTGTGTGCCCCCAGCACCTGGAAATCCCTGCTGGTGGCCTCCCCTCTGCTTGGCCTCCCCTCTGCGGACACCCTGCTGGGGAGCTGCCCCAGAAGAGACAGAAAAGACTGAGGCCTGGTGGCGATGGCTCAGGGCTCCAGTGGGAAGCCTGCGTGGACTTTAAAGCTCAGATGCTTTGGCGTGATTCACACAGGCACCTCACACGTGGACTGGCTGCCAGGGTCCCTCCGATTCCCTCTCTGCTATGGGTCGGGAAGTCTCCAGTCACCAGGTGAGTGAACTAGTGGACGAACGAGTGGCCACTCACAGGCCACCTGCTTTCTCACCCTCTGGGCTCTGTTTCCCAGGGAATAATGACGGCGGAGCCGAGGAAGTGCTGTGGATTCCGGCCGTGCCCTGTGGCTCTTCCCCTTCAGTCCCGGCTTCCTCTTGCAATGACGTCCAGCCTGTCCTTTAGCATAGGTGTTGACATCTTATCTAGGAAGAATGATGCAAATGGAGTTGAAAAGTACTTCAGTCTTGACCAGGGTCCTGAGAAATGGAGAGCCACAGGGACGGCCTGCTCCCACAGGGACAGCCGTGGGCCGGCACACAAGGTCACCACAACCCTGGACTCTGGAGAGGCTGCAGGTACACACGGAGCTCTCCAAGAATGCATCTCCACCTACACTAAGGACAAGAGCTGCATTCTTCAGCCCAGTTATCTGGAAGAGTTAAAATATTTTTTCAGACACGTATTTCAATAAACAGAATGTCAGGGATTGTTTATAGTGCTAAAAGGATTTCGCTAAGCATTCCACCTCAAAAGCTCCACACTTTGATCTCTCCTTCTCCTTTTTAATTACACAGCATGTGCTGGGAGGGTCTCCGCCATGGAGAGACCAGAAAAAAGCTCCTAGGACTTTTCATAGCCCAGGGTCCCATTGTAGGGAATGCAAGACCCTAAGGAACCGAAACAGAGATTCTCCAAGGGCCAGCTCTTCCCCAGCGCCTGGATCTGGGCCAGAGGAGGGCACGCGTGGGGGGACGTCTGTGAACCAAGTCCAGCCTCTGGGGGAAGGGTCTGGTCGGGGAGTCCTGAGCATGCTCTGTGGAGCTGGGGAGTGCGCACCCCGCTGCTCCGGTCTTGCTGGGTGCCTGTGCTCCACTGCCTGGAGGTCCAGGGTCATGCTCGGCTCCTCCTGGGGAGACTGCAGCATCCAAGGAGCCTTCGAGAGGCCAGTCCTCAGCACACCCCTTTATTGGCGCCTGCACACTGAAACCCTTAGCCCAGTCTGGGGCAGGGCAGGGAGCTCGTGTTCTCTGAACAGCAGCCCAGAGGAGAAGAGCAGGAACTGGGGAAGGAGGGACCTGGTGTCAGCACAGCGCAGTGCAGTTTACTTCTTTTTCCCAGAAGAGGCCGGTACAGTAAACACGTCTGAGTCCTGCTTTGTCCATGGTTGTGGGTTATTTTTGTGGGCAAATAATTTTAACTTTTGTTTGCAGTGCTAACATGTCATTTTTAAGAAGTTTTTTTGCAGACAAAACCAAACGTTCAAGGATGTTTGGAAGGAGTGGCTCCGGGTCTCGTGCGATGCAGTGTGAGGAACTGGCAGCGAGTTCCCGCCTGACTCCAGCTCTGACCCAAGGCAGTGTCCAGGGCAGAGGTGGTGGCGCCCTGCGCGCTACTGCAGAAAGCAAGGCTGGCACCCAGCGTGGAGGCTCTGAGTGTAAACAGAGTAAGATCCACTTGCACATTGCTCTGAGAAAAGGAGACTAGTCTCTGGGTCTTGTGACTTCAGTTTTCCTTCTAATTGACTGATAGAAACACGGATAACTTTATTGCACTTTCACAAGCCTTCTTCATCAAAAACTACAGACTAATCACTTCAGCTGCTCCATTAAAGGAGCAAAACCTACTCAGTTGCTCGCTGGTGATATACACGCTTCTCTGATGTCATTTTTACTGGAAAAAATAGGATGCAGTCATATATAATTAAGCATAAAAGGCAGTTTCTTATGTATCACACTGTTACTTAAAGATACACAAGAATTCACGCTGGTTACTTTAAACTTTAATATCCCTCTCTTAGCTCTCTGGATTAAAAGCAAAAATACCAACAGCATTTAACTGTTTAATTGCTTCCATTTTGTTTGGGAAACTTAACCTCAATTTAACCTTCGTGGCTACTGTGCAAGTCAGAATTCAATGACTTTGGTGATCTGGGTCCCAGAATAATAAACTCTGTGGGCTTTGAGCTCGTTGCCCTGAACCAGAGGCTCAGCAGCCTTCCTGTGTTTGCGTTTGCTGATTGACAATGAGCAGCCTCTAGTCCAAGTCTGCGGGGGCACGTGAGGTCCACAGAGCTATTAGGAGCTGAGAGGGGGCTCGCAGTGGGCTTAGAAAGTTGCTCTGAAGGTGGCATCTTGGAGGCAGCAAGTGCTTGGTCCTGGGCCGCTGTGGTATTTCAAATGCTGAAAGGAGCTTGGCACTTCGCATTTTCACTTCAACCTGTTTCACAATCCAATCTAAATGGACAGTTTGATAGTTTTAAATAATAGAAACTATTTAAGTGGTTACTTCTACCAACAAGTTATTTGAAAATACATGACGAAAATTCGAGAGTTAAAGCATCTTATTTTGATTTCTTCTTTTGCTACAAAACCCATTGGAGTAAAGACTTGCTGGCTATTGTGGTCCATGGATCCCTATGCTTATCTGCAGTTTAGTTTACCAGAAACAACAAAACCAAAATGCCCATGTGCAGATCTAAGACCATGTCCTGGGGCGTTAATAATGCTTGATCCATGCAGGTGCCATGTTGGTGGCAAATTCCCTCAGCCCGGTCTTTCCCCGGGAGTCCCAGTGGGCGTGGGGTCCAGCCTCACTGACCTCTGCATGGGACAGGAGCCACGTGCCTCGGGCTTTGCCACGCTGGGCGAGGCCTCAGCAAGCACCCCGATTTCTCCACTCTGTGATCGGGGCTGTCTTTGACCCCACAGGTGCTGTGTTTGTGCAGGTTCCCAGGAATACTGGGGGAAAGGAAAAGTGTCTTTTGCTGGTCCACCATGCTCTGCTCCAGAAATGATGAGGGCAGCAGCCAGCTGGGCATCCTGAGGGACAAGCAGCAGGCTGGAGGTAGGAGGGGCTGGTGTCTATGTGGACAGGAAGAACAGAACCAGGACGTGTGGTCAGTGTATGCAGTGGGTCCTCACTGTCCTGCAGTGAGACATCTATGCTGGTGACCACAGGGAGGTCGCCCCTGAGCCAGAGGGCTGACCGGAGTGGGTTTCCTTTCTTCACGGCCAGCAGGCTGACTGTGGGGTGGAACCGTGCTCTACCCCCCCGCACTCCTCACGGGCAGCCCCGTGGGGGACTCACCCAGCCTCTCTCCACTCCTGGCGGCCAGTGCGGCCCCCTCCATCCTGAAAACTGCTTCCCGTTTGGCCGGCTCCACAGCGCTCTCTCAGCCAGGAATAAGGGAAGGTCTTCAGTGAACTTCAGGGAAGCTGGGTTTTCTTTTCTAGTCTCGCAAGTTGTAGATCAGATAATGTGGATTAATAAAATCAAGAATGGGATTCAGGGACACAAAATAAAAGTAAACCAGTGACAAAGGATACAAAGTTATTGAGATTGGAGAAATTTAACCCTAGTGTCCTGAGACATTTGATGACATATGTTCTTAATCGAATGTGTAACATGAGTCATTGTAGCATTTAAAGTTGTATCTATAATTCAGAGAAGTGACTCTACTAGATACGTAACTGCATATTTAGCTGAGGCCAGGAGCAGACTCTTCAGAGGACCTGCTGGTGTGGACAGAAAGAAAACTGCTGCAAGAAACCCTCGCCCTGATGCCATCGTCCCAGGAAGGTTTGGTGAATGTGGAGCAGGAAGGAAAACCGTGTCTGGGTGGCGGCTGGCTGGCGCTGGCAGCAGTCACTGCTGAAGGGCAGGGCCACCTGGCTGGACCATCCGCTGCCAGAGATAAGATGGACAGTCTGTCACCAGAGATGAAAATGCCTAAGGATTCCTACTCCTCTGGATTCAGGCGATCCACGAAAAGCACAAAAAGGGGATTTTCTTCCAGGTACGATACCACGTCTGCAGTTGCATATCAACAAAAGAGCCCGATTCTGTCGGATGCTCCGGGGAAAGTGTGCACCCTGCAGCCTTTCCTCAGCTGTCGGAGAAACCTCTGCTGGGGAGATCTTTTCCTAAGGCTTGAAAGACACTTGCCACTTACTAGAAACCAAATTTCCATTCAAACACAAGAAAACAAGTCCTTATCTAAACAGTAGTTCAGGATAGCATACCAATGTTGAGTGTTTGCTATTGCAAAGAATCAAACTCTATTATATGAAATAATGTAAAATATGTTATTTGCTCTTCTATACTTTCAGAGATATTTTATGATGTAAAATTATCTATTCTAAAATGCTAAAATTTAAATTACATGGCTTTAAAAGTATTAGTGTTCCTTTTGTGTTAGGACCTTTGAGGACTGGTTTTTCAAAGGCAACGTGTTTCTAAATGTAGTTTCTGCTAAAGAACTAACTGACTTTCTACAACATCAATCCACTCAGAAGATATTCACTAAGCACCTATTACAAGGGGTGTGAGACACTCTTAGCCTCAGCCCTCATGGAATTTCCATTCTGGTGGAGAGAGAGTCCAGACAGATTAAGTGACCTAGTTATCACTGATTTGCAACTTCAGTGAGAGTCGTTTTGTAGAGTAACAAGTATTTAAAAAATATACCTCTAGAGTCTCATGCACTCACGTCCACACAGTGCTCATTTAGTCCGACGTCAATGTTCAGCAGGCGCGTTACGCATGCTGTGTATATGGCACATGTATGTACATATCCGCACAGAATATGCAAATCCTTGAAATGTGAAATCCTGTGAAATGAGAAAGATGAGAAAAAGGAAAACTGGGTCTAGAGGGAGCTTCTGGATACAGAAAAGCTGTGGGTGGAAAGTGACTGCTGTGAAAGACAGTGAGAGTCATGCCTTACGGGAGGAAGTTGGAGCTGAGGAGGGGAGAAATGCAAGAGTGGTGGTGTCTCCGAGAAGGAAGCACAGGAGTTCCAGAGCAGCCTGGACAGGACCAAATCATCTCTGCTGTGTAGAGAAGAAATAAAACATCAAGCAACGCGCTAGTTATATTTATCCTTCAGATGGCAGAATTTTTCTCCATCCCAGCAGGAAGCTGAGTTACCACTGAGTGGGAGCGGGAAGGACAGAGGAGCCTAAGAGCCACCATGAAGAGCTGTTGTCATTAGGGGATGCTGAGAGACGTGGCCAGCACCAAGAGGAGTCACAGGCAGCCTGGGGGAGGCTGGGAGGGGACCTTGGGTTGCACGAACCTGCCCCATGAGAGGTGCTCGCTGTGCTGTGATTTTCTCCAGGAGTTCTCCTGGGAGCACAGAGGTGGTAGGCTGCTTTCAATGATCCAACAGTGGGATTTGGCAGAAAGATGCAAAGGAGGCTTAACTGAGTTGGAAAAACGAGCTATGAATGCGGTGATGTATAAGCTGAACAAGGAGCATGGGAGAGAAATGAGAAAAGGAGACGGGGTCCTGTGCGGGTGGAATACAAAGAATTAAACTTTTCTGTGCAAAGAATTGGCAAAAGTAGGAAGGCAAGCTGACAGTCACCAGACAGCCTCTGGTCCCAACCCTCCCAGTGACGACAAGGGCAGGTGAGACTCTGAGGCTGAGCGGAGCGAGGAGCCAGGAGGAGGAGCTGACATGGAGCGAGGAGCCAGGAGGAGGAGCTGACATGGAGCGAGGAGCCAGGAGGAGGAGCTGACATCCATGCCAAACAACAGCGTCACACTTCCCTGAGATCCAAGTAGATGTGGCTGAGGGAAACGAGTTCCCAGGTAGAATCTTCAGGAAGTCACAGGAAGTTGCTTGAGGGGGAACAGCACCACGTGAGAAGAATGCTAAGGAGGGCAGGCTAGCGCAGTGGTCTGCACGTCCGTGAGGTCGTAAATACAAGTTGAGGGGCTGGGGGATTAGGGCTTCCCTGAAATCTGACATCAGAGCATAGTCCATGGTGGATTCTCAATAGTAGCCATTTCCCAAACATCCTCAACCTAGACAACTGCACTTTCAGCATTCGAAGTACTTGTATCTCAGGAGGATGATTATAAAATATAAATTTTCAGGTGCCAGTCGACAAACCCTTATAAAGGAACATACCGTGTGACTACCAGCCAGCCACACTGTGAAACAGGCCCGGCAGCCTGCTCCGCTTTCTCCTGGTTGTTACCTACACAGCCAGGCAGGGCAGTGCTGATCTGATGTTTCCTGTCTCAGACTAGACTGTCTGCTTTGTTTGCCCCCCAGAATAGCCTGGGGAGCATATGTAGAAAAAGCCATTTTTAAGGGGTGGTGATAGCATGAGTGGAGAAGCCACATTCAGATGCAATGAAGTCCAGTTTGGAGAGGCTTTGTCTAAAAAGCCTACATGTTTTGTTAACTTCTATTTTTTAAACTAAGCCCAAATGAAAGTTAGAATTGAGATGAGGCTCTGAAACTTTTCCCTAAAACTCGGGCTAAGCTCGGTCCCTGCCGTCAGGCAGAGAGCGTGGGGACATTAAGTACCTGATTGCCGTGTGAGTTTTTGCCCACTGTCAGGCCTTGGCCTAAAGATGAGTTAACCAATCCTGGCGCAGCCAGTAGGAACAGTCGCTCATTTAAAGCATTTGTCACAACACAGGCATTTTTCACTAGCTGCATGAAAGAACATATTCTCTCCATTCACTTTGCACCTTTTTGCTGGCTTTTTAGTCTCCCACCATCATTTCAGAGGTGCCTTAATGAGGTCTAGAGAGGCGAGATTGGGAGAAACGCCCTCTTGTCTTCTCCTAGGCTTTCTGTCCATGAGCTGGGCCGGGGGTAACATTCACAGCCGATCTCCTTCCACAGTGAACCTTGACCTCGTCTCAAAGGTTGCAGAATTCAATCTAGACATGCGTAGGCCCCCGGCGGCCACCCCACAGCAATGTGAAGAAACTTGAAAGCTGAAGAATCCTTTACATTCATAGTCTTTGGTGTCTCTGGAATCTGTGTTTGCCCTTCTCTTAGGTCTAACCAGGAAAACTTCAGACACCGATGTCATCTCCTATGCCCTTGTCTTATTTTTATTGAATATAAAACTCCTGTGACTCTATTCAAGCACACATTTGCCTTCAGTCTAGTTGTAAGAGTTGGTTCTGCTAATGAGTAAAGATGGTGCACAGATCAGCGGCCACCCCAGGGCTGCTTCCAAAAATAAAAGCAGAAACAGTCTGCAACACTGCACTGATGTTTTCTGATGCTTTAAACGGTTGCCAACTGGTAAAATAGGCAAGGCTTTAAACATCTTAATGTCCTTTTTACTCTGATGGAAGATGAAACTGTCTGGCTTGTGTCACTTTTTAGTTCAGATTTATTGAGCACCCAGAGATGTATAATCCTTTCCATAGCACAGGAGTAGAATGTGACATGCGGTCAGTGCTGGGCACCTTTTGCAGAGGATGTGGTGGGGTGCAGGGAAGTGGCAGAGGGTCTCAAGTCTGTGCACCGCCATCTCCACATTTGCAAAAAGAGATGCAAAGTGCAGAGGAAGCAGAAGGACAACTTTCACTCAGGGAAGTGACACGTAGCGGTGGGTGGAAGCCTTGAGCTTTTCCTACACGACACTAACCACGGCGTGAGAATTGGCAAAGGAAGGTCCTGTGAGGGGCCGTGTTTCATAACACACCTTCTCTCACTGCCCAGAAGCAACCTTGACCATTAACTCATCCTTCCTAGGTGCTTAGTTCAATGGGAGAACTGCTCGCCGCTCTGAGACTCAGGGAGATTTTAAAGCCATGATTTGTAATCATTGTTTTACCTAAAAATACTGTTTTTTAGGAAGACAAAGAACACAAAAGCCTGTAAGCATCTGTCTGGAAGCAGTCACGTTAATTACAGCCATCAAGTGGTGCGGGGTGCTTGCCGGACCGCAGGGGCTGTGGGCAGCGCTGGTGGAGATGCAGGGGTTATGGTGGCCGAGGGTGCAAAGCACACGTGGCTCTGGAGATCAAAGGGCCCGAGGGGACCGGGGAACTTCATCCCCTTCGCGCAAACTGTGAGACAGCATATGGTTGACATCCTTTTTTGGTGTTATTTTTAAACTTGTTTATGAGACACAAATGAAAAATATTCCAAGCGCTGTGCTGAGTCCTCTCCCTGGATGGAAACACTGCCTTGAAAGACAAGGAGGGCTTCTCCCAGCTTGACGTCAGACAGCGCTTCACCTCTCCTGGGAAGCAGGAATGGACAGTGGGGAAACTGAGTCCTGAACTGGCGACTTATCAGAGTGCCCCCCCTCTCTCCCCAGGGTCTCCCATGACACCGGTATTCCAGCCCTGGACAGCTAAGACAGTTAGTTGAAAGGAGATTGAAAGAACTGTCAAAAATCATTCGGAGAAAGAAAGTGTCTCCGTGATTTTCCATGAATTAAAGGTAACCAGGGAGTATCATTTCCTGACTAACTTCATTTCTGACTCCAGAGCAGCGAGAGCCCTGGCCCTCCTACAACACACGAGATATTTATTAAGGGGGAAAAAAACGGAAGGAAGTAATAAATGTCAAACACTCCTCAAAAACAGGCTGGGCACTTTATTTATTTTTTAAAATTTAGTCTCCACTGGAGTTTTTGGATCCTGTAATGAGTAACCTGCCTGTGAGTTCAAATCTAGTGAAAAGCTGGTTTAACCTGCTACCTGTTGGGAGGCTTTGAAACTTTCCCCAGCAGACTAAAAAATGGGCACTGTGACACATTGCTAAACACAGCCCTGGGCTCCCTTTACCCTTCCTTGGTACACATTTATAATTTGGTGCAATGACATCAGGTAACATTTAAAGTATTAAGATGCATAACGCGTGAGCACTCCGTGTAACACTCACAGCGTTTGCTTTAGGGCAAGAATGTGTGTCCCCCCTGAAGCACCCAAGCCCCGGGCTGTGCAGGGCGTCCCAGCAGAAATTAAACAGCCTGCTCGACCTTCCGTAGCCCATTCCGCCAGCCATGCGTGCGGCGGCTCTCCTTAAATAAAACTGAAAGGCAGGAAGGACCCAGAACGAAGTTTTATAAATACACTCATTTTGCTTGTGCTTATTTGGAGTAAAAGACAGTATATTTATAACATGTGAAGCAAATGGCTTAGATGGAATGAATATTGTGACTCCATCAACTTAATGAACCAGTGAAAGAAAAATGTGAATAAAATGATGACAAAATTCTCCTTCTACTTGGACAGGTGAAGCGGAATGGTCTTTCACTCCTTGTCTCGTACCTGTGTCTTTCTGTGATAACACGATTGCAGATGCGCTGGGGCCTGTCCGACAGGAGCAGAACCCTCACCTGCACCTCCGACAACCAGAGCCCTGTCCTGGCTCCGGACTCCCTGGGTCCCATGCTCCCACTGTGGTTGGCACCTAGCCCTCATGGTCGTGGGTGGGTCCTTTGTGGGTGTCCGTGGGTGGGTGAGGACTCGGGCCTCAGATTCACCCCCTGGCCACAGGTTCCGGCCTTGTTGCTGATGCAAGTGGTGTGAATCTGCCTTGCTTCCTGCTTGCAAGGCTTCCAGAGATGGATGTGTGGTAATGCGATGTCCCACCAGGCTTTGGGGGATTTTTTACCCCCATAGAAAAGTTCAAGGGAAAGAGAAAATGTGGCATAGTAATCCCAAGAAAGATTTATATGCTGTGTTTTGAGAAGATAATTCTACCCTTTTCAATATTATTCTTTCAACCTTGTGGAAGAACAGAAAAAAAGCTAGGATGATCACTTTGGTTTTTGCAGTTTACACATTTTCAAGCTAGTAAAAATAATCTCCATAGTGTTTCATTTTTTTGGCCATCTGATATTTGAATAATAACATTTTAAATACTTCTGGCAACAACGAATATTTTCTTAGTATACTTTCCACAGTGTCCTGAAAACAGTCTGTCAACATTGTTTTATTAATCAGTGCTACTTTTTTATTCTAAAGACAAAAAGTAAATGCCACAACCACAATTATAACCCAGGATTCCGCACATCTAGTCATAAATTCCAACCGCAAAACCCGACTCTTCTTTCTAAGGTATTGCTGTAGGGAACTCTTCTTACTCCAAAGCCAAAACTCTAGGGATTATCTGAACCAGAAGGGATGATTTTTTTTTTTTCTTTTCTGAGCTGTGGCTTTGCCATCTGTTATATTTCTCTTGTTGCACAAAACCTGTTTCTATGACCATGAAATTAAACTCTGGCAAAGAAATATGATATCGTATAATGATCTTTTATTTTTGAAACTAGTGCTTTTCAAAATATTAAATTTCAAGATACCTGTGTTTTATGTATTTTTATATGAATTAGTATTTTCCAAGATTTAAACAAAACATTTAAATATTCAAAAACTTATATCACACTTTTTCATATTTAGCAATCTGTACAGACACAACAGTGGGTGTACTACTGATATTATTTATAGTTCTCACAGCCATTCATATACTAAATATTGCTATTCACATTTTACAGACCATATCCTCTTTGATCAGATGTGCAAGACCCTTTGTACCAAGAGCACGTAGAAAATCCAGGTTAGATATGTTGTTAACATTTGCTATGAACTCACACTGTGTTTCTCCATCAAGCCTTGCACACCTTCATTGAAGATCATCTCTAAGTTTAATGTATTTCTATAACATTACTATTTTATACATACGGAGAAACCACAGAATTATATCTTACGTAACGGTCATCATACTTTTCAGCATTGCTGTATTTCAACATATAATCATACATTCAGTATACTCCAGTACAAAATGCATGTATTCAATGCGTCATATTCAACATTTAACTTTTTAAAATTGTTTCGCATAGGTAAAGAACTGAGCAAATATATACATCTATCTATCTGTCATATATATTTAAATCTGCCTGTGGAAACATAGCCATATTATGGCTCAGGTCTGGATGTCCCCCAAAGCCCCCTGCAGTCGTGAGGGGTGAGCTTTTTCAGAGGTTGCTGAATTGAGGGATAAGTAGCCTAAATACAATATAAAGGACCAGAAGAAGCATGTCTGTCTGTCTGTCTCTCTCTCTCTCTTGTTGCTGTTGCTATCAACTGCTGCCATGAACTGTTTCTCCTGTGCCAGGCCTCCCTGCCTTGGAGCCAGTTGATTATGGACTGAAACCTCCACAAGCTGTGAGCTAAATAAACCTTTCCTTCCTTAACTCTTAGCATCAGGTATTTTGCCTCAGCAACAAGAAAAGTAACTAGACAATGGATGCTAAAACCGCTTTCTCACAAATATGACTAGAAACATTAAAGCTTTATCCAACTTCCTTTTACCAGTCCTCACTAGACCACCCTGGTGTTTGGCAGAAAAACTAGATATGCTTTTCACTGCTCCTATTTCATTAGCTTTATAGGTCTGATGAGCTTTTCACCAAGTGTGGACCAGGAACTTGCACAACTTCTGACACCTTCGATGGCTGCATCAGGACCAAGCTTGCTGAGAGAGTGGGTTTCCTGGGTGACCCTTGTAGTGAGAATGTGCTTTTATTTGACAGTGGGAGGGGTTGGCTTTGAGAAGCTGTCATGTTGAATATAAAATTAAAAATTTATAAACATCCTTAAGTGTAACATAATTTAAAAAATAAAATATAGCAATTGTATGCTTTAGCAGATGGAATTGCTAAATACATGACTGGTTTCTTCTTTCTACATTAGCCCTTAAGCTAAATATTTTCCCACTGCTTCAGTTTTTTAAAGACTTCCCCAATTTCTAAAATGCAGTGCATTATATGGATATGTGATAGAATTTATGTCCTTTGGTCGTCTTATGGACCTCAATCAGACATGCGTGGGCAGAAGCATTTGAGGCATGGGAATTTCAGTTCCTTTCATTTGGAAAATCTTATAAGCAGCACTCAGCCAGCCGGTCAGGAGTCCTTGTCTTCCAGGCTAGAGAATCCCAGTCCTCTAGGGCCTGTAATTATCATGCTGGCAACAGAAGAGGTGGCGTTTTCTCCCAGTGCTCCCCATGGAGATGCTGCACATTCCTTTGAGTCTATGAAAGGAATTTAATAAACAGCATCTAACATATAATATTTCTGTGGGATACACACACACACACATATATATATATATACACACACATATGACATTTATAACACGTTTGGTACATGGTCAGTTCCACGTACTTTTTTCCATCTTCACGTGCACACACACACACCTTAAAAAGTTCTTTATGGGAATAGCAACGGTCCACCCTCATAATTTGCTGCAGTTCTTTGGTGGCAGCATTCGAAAGCAGATCACCTGCCTTGATCCAGGGCTTGCCTCACTCATGCCTTAGATCTTTGTGGTGGTGGGGTCAGAATCCCAACCTTGACTCCTGCACCTAAAAGAAAAACAGGCATCCCATCTAACCTATGCTACAATTAGCCAATTTCTTCTTTATTTTGTTACAATGGAGAGTTGAAGAATAGAAACAGAAATCTATCCTGGCATATCTCAAACTGTCAAATGTAAAACATAACTTAAATCTAATTTCTTTTTAAATGCATGTTGTAAATAAATTTTGACTCTGTCCACTTTATTGCTACATTCATGAAAGAGACACAGATGATGGATGCCCCACTACTGTTTATGACTGTAATTGCCTTTTCATCTTCTTGTTTCATGTCAGCCTTTATCTCCATCATAATCAGATAAGGACTATTTTGGATGTTCCTAAGTGTACTTTCTTGCTAATACAAGTTTACAGATTCTTTTTCGTTGCTCACACAGAAGAAATACTTAAGACAATTCAACACCAAGATTCCAGAATGTGTTAGGAAAGAATGTAAATATTTGAAGAAAATAAATAGTAACCTAAAGCAAGCTACTTGGGGGGCCCACAACAATGGGGATAATTCTTTCTGTTCTTTTTAATTTTCCTCAGTATTTATGCTTTGTGCTTCTGGCTAAAGATGGCTGTGGAAGAGCCAACATTCTATGAGAAAAATTACTCCTGTGGTTTTCTCCTGGCTTCTGTAGTGGCCATAAATTCAGGAGTACCAGATATATTAAGATAACATATTTTCATTGCGTTTCTAACCCAGTTGTGGACCCATATGGTTCAGATAAAATGCAGTCATGAACACATGGGATGTGCTTTGTAACCAAACTGAGCTCTAGTGCTGGAGGAACTGAGCCACATTTGTGCCTGCAGCAGCAACATCCACGGTTCGGTGTGGGTGAGCTGGCAAGGTTAGCTGCACTGCAGAGGGCTGGCTGCAGGCGGGACACTGCCGGCTGCACTGCAGAGGGCTGGCTCCAGGTGGGACACTGCCGGCTGCACTGCAGAGGGCTGGCTGCAGGCGGGACACTGCCGGCTGCACTGCAGAGGGCTGGCTCCAGGCGGGGCACTGCCGGCTGCACTGCAGAGGGCTGGCTCCAGGCGGGACACTGCCGGCTGCACTGCAGAGGGCTGGCTGCAGGCGGGGCACTGTTGGCTGCACTGCAGAGG
>PVLA01011162.1:0-55918 GCA_004027455.1 Hydrochoerus hydrochaeris
TCCATCACCAGCATGCCCCGTCACCACCATGCTCCATCACCACCATGCTCCTTCACCACCATGCCCCGTCACCACCATGCCCTGTCATCAGCATGCCCTGTCACCAGCATGCTCCATCACCAGCATGCTCCATGAGGCTAGGTCCCCAGCAGACCTCTCCTCCGACCACTCTACCCCATAGCACTTCCTGGGCCTCCACAAGATACATGACTCCCTGCTCATCTGGAGCCAGCATCTGTCTGGAAGGAAACTCATCTAGACCTCCTTTGGCCACCATTCCTTGATTATCTCTTAGAAACAAAAATACTGGATTTCTTGAGTATACAGAAAAGCTTTTTGAACTGGAAGATATTTTGTCATACCTTGAATGTGGAAAACCATTTGAAAGAGAATGTTTCCAGGGTTTTTTAGATCATTGATTGGAAACTGTCCATACAATAAGTAAATTGGCCATTTGGGGATTATGTGCTGAAAAAAAGTGCTAGGATCACTACAATTATCCTCTTCCTAGCCATAGCTTTTTCTTATCACAAAGTAGCGCCCTCTTTAGCAGCCAGGGTACAATTTCCAGAGTGGGTATGGAATGAGGGTCACTGTATCAAAGCGGAGGCGGATGTGGTGTCTCCTGCCTTTCCTTCCAATTCATGCCAGGCACTTTCTCTTACTATGATTTACACACTGCCAATCCTGACACTGCACATACGATGCAGCTGCTGCCACAGATCATCTGCGTGAAGATCAGACCCTGGGGAGAAGCATAGTGGTAGGAGTGTATGTGTCCTTTTTTCCCAACAAAATTTGTATCTATTAGCACAGATCTATGTCTTTTGTCCTATTTTCTGCCACTTCCCATCTGAATCTGTGGCTCCAGGGAAGCTGGACAGGTCTAATTTGGGATGATTCTAATTAGCCTTTCCTCCTCCAAATATATTTTGACCACAATATATTTGTCTCACTACTTCCAGTTGGTATTCCAGATCTAGTCAAATAGTATCCTGGCTGGAAAAAAGCACATCCCTGTTGGGAGACATGCAGGGCTGCGGCGTGCTCAGGGCATGGCTGAACGGAGAACGAGGAGACTCTACAGTGAACAAGACAGGCCACAGCTGAGGCCTCCTGGTTCCAACCCCTTTAATAGGATGGAGACCGGCTGCAGGCATTTCACTCCTGTAGCGGGGCTCACCCGGAGACTTTGCTAGGATGGTTCTCCTTAATTAGCACTGTCTGCTGCTTGGGGGGACCCTTGGACCCCTTCCAAGGTCCCGCTTGGTTTCCTGCATTTTCCCCTCTAACCCTTCGTTGTTTGAAGACTAAATAAGCATGGGCCACCCAGGGACATTCCCAGTCCTGAACTCTGCAGAGAGTTTTGATCCTCCTGGAGTCCTGAAGATCACACCACTGGTCGCATTTATTTAAGCTTTCACAGTACACTCGTTTGGGAGGTTGGAGATCTTGGCCAGGTCCCTGATACATTCCCATTTGATCTTCTTACATTGCTTTGTTCTGTGTTATTAATAGTTTTAGCTGAGTCTTTTACCTTCTACATACATGGTTACAAGTGCTTTTGGAGCAGAATCTACGTGACACACACATCTAACACCTAGGACAGTACTGGAAGGTACCCAGTGAACATCCACAGAATGAAGGCTGAAGGAATATAGCATCTTTAAGGAAAAGAACTAATTTGGCACTTTAGAAAACTAGGTCAGTACATTATTTAAGTAACATTTATTTAATTCCACCAAAGATTAGAAGTCTAACAAAATGTAAAAATGATTTTTAAGAATATCAACCTTTTATTTCTCAGAGAAAGAAAGAAGAGAAAGAGTAGACTGTGAGCAGCAGGAGGCAGTGGAAGAAATGGAAAAGAACTACATAGTAGAAGAATTTTAGTTGTGTGGGGCTCTGACAAGCTGCCCTGGGACCCTGAAATGAGTCTTCTGGTGGAGCAAAACTTCAACTCCTAAATGGACCCACCCAGCCAACCTGAGCAGTGGGGAAATGGCTCCCTGATGGTTGGCAGTGAGCTGCAAATGGCATTTCTGCGAGCAGTGTGGAGTGGAGTCCAAGTCACTGACTCTGAATGTCACTGGCCGATTGCGGCTGAGACTGCTGACTCGCTGCTGGGGAAGAGGCTGTCTAGAAACACCGGAACTGCTGCGCAAGGGCAAACCCGAGCCCGGCACCACCAGGCAGGAGAACAGAAACTTCTGTGACCTGTTGGATTTTGTTTCCTTGAAGATTCGTTTTGAGACACTACTCCTCCCTTTCCTTTTGCCTTACACATAGGACACCTCACACAGGAGAGGTCCCAAGCCGTGAATAATAAGCAGGAAAGTCACCTGTTCTGAACTTGAATTTTTCGACATCAAAACACATCACGAGGAAGAATCTTAGATAAAATCCCTGCATTTGAAACCCCTGAGGGGAAAGAGCCCGGGAAAGGTCACCCTTGGTGTTTAGCTATCTTTTTGAGAAAGAAAATCTAACTTGGGGTCTGACTGTACCAAAGCATAAAGAGCAACAGCAAAGCCTTTCTCGAGAGTGAAGTGTAAAGGGAGGTGCACCCTGGGGCACACACACAGCGGAGCGGGGCGTGCTGGCAGGTTTTCCTCACTCCTTTACTTTTAGCTCTTTATTCTCATAGTATGCCTGGAAGTATTAATATACCCACTTCACAGGCAATAAAAATAAAACTCAGAGGTGTGCAGTGCTAGCCCCAAAATAATGAAGCTAGAAAATTGGAGGACAGAGATTTATTCTTAGGTCTTCTTGTCACAAAATGTCCCGTGCAGTTCAGTGAACCCTGGTGACAAAGGGGACAGGGTGGGAGAATGTCCCTGTCAGACAGAAAGTGAGGCTGGCACTGGAGCGCTCAGCGCGTCCTTCTGTTTTGCCCAGTGACGCCTGCTGTGGCTTCCTGTGCAGACACCGTCTTCCTGGCCAGCAGCACAGAACGGTGCCATCCCATAACCACCACCAGGGTAGATGTTGAGCGCCAGCTCCCCGGCCTCTGCTCAGAGACCCGTGACATCTCTCCTGTGGTCCCCAGACACCACGCCGAGCTCTTTCTCTGACACCTGCACACAGCCCTTCTTCCATGCAGTGCAGCCGTGAGGTAGGTGTGTGGCAAGGTTGTCTATCAGCTCTATTAAACCTTAATTTCAAAACTTCTTAAATTCATCCTCCCAAGAAAGTTATTTAAAGTTTTCAAGGCATGTTCTCCCACCTCTAGAAAAGCAGGGACCGTAGTGTGTGTCTTAGGAACATTATTGAGGTGAAATGCAAAGGCTCATGCTCGGCACCAGTGAAGCATCAAGTCCCGGTAAACACATAAGAAATGTCGCCCAGCTGCCAGGTGTCTCCCAGGGGCCTGGAGCCTCTGATGACAGCAGTAGCAGTCTGGGGCTCTTTGTACAGCACTGGCCTGAGACACAGTGCTCAGAACCAGCATGTAAAGCTCCTGACCTCCACTTGTTGGCATATCATGTGTGTATATAAGACATTAAGACCGCTTCTTGAGGTCCTCTTCACTATTTGTCACATGAAATTGGCTGGTAATTAACTCTGCATATGTAACTAAATAATTCTTAAACTGTAGGCAATAGGAATAATTAAATAAAACTTAGCGTGATGCTATTTTTAGGGTAAACTGTCATATAGCCTTTAAATGTTGTTATATGTAAAACTGTATGCAAAAATACTTAGAATCAAAACGTTTATTAGAATATAAATTATGTTTATTGGTTATAATTGTATAAAAATTTAGGTTTCAACATTGAAAAAATCAAATGTAATTAATTACAGTTTAACATTAAGTTCTTTTTTCTGTAAAATACTGATGTGTATAATAAAAAATAAAATATTAATTGGCAAAATGGAAAACAAAAGAACAAGCTCAGAAAGAAGTCAATGTCTATGTTAAGAGCAAAGGATAAAAACACAAATTTATAAACAGATTTTTGAAAGAATCCATCTCACAGGAGTGTCGGGCCCTAGATACCTCCCTCTTATGACTAAGGAATGATCTCATCTCTCACAAAATAACTTTTCAGAGTTATCAGAAGTTTTAAATAGCTGCCACTAACAGTGTGTTAGCTCATAGGCCACAGTGCTCTGTGCTTTTGATTTTGACAGTGTTTTCAAGCATAAAATGTAATGCATTGTATCTAACTATCTTAATCAGCTGAAATGAAATTACTTAAAATTACTGCAGGATCTTATTTCCTAATGGCTTCGGAACTAAAGTTAGCTTTAATTCAATAGATTATATGCACGCCAATTTGCCAAAAATGATGTGGAAAGAGGTGGAGAAAAAGATGAGGACCCAGCCGACCTTATGGTTTGTGGCCACCTGAACTCGAGAGAGCTCTGATCTTAAGCTCAGTGCTGTTTCCACTGAACCTGGTGATTTCCACAGGTCAGAGTGCTGAGCCCCTTTAGGCTTCATAATTACACAGGGCCTATCATTAGGACTGTAAAATACAATCCGATGAGAATAGAAGCATGTTCTGGTGAAGCCTAATTGCATTAAGGGAACAAACAGAAATGAGATGTTTGTTATCTCTCATAACAATGGCCAGTAGCCATGGTGCCTTCCTCGACTGATTTGGCAGTAGCACTGAGGTGCTCTTGAAGTTGCTCTGATCTAAGCAACTCTGTGGGAACAAATCTGTTTATGTAGTCATTTAAATGGAGCACAGCTGAGCTTACCAGGATTGTCAAGCTTCCACGTTGGAAAGTATCCATTGGGAAATTTTCATAACACTGACCACCTTTTGGTCAGGATAGCTAAGCCAAGGCTGTTTCTCTGTAGTTCTGAACAAGAGATGGGACATCAAAGCACTGGGTTTCACGGTGTATCTGGTGTTAGACATTCATAACTCTCAGCCGTGGCTGATGCAAAAAGGGACAGGAGGGGACCTGAGGAGGAGCCCGTTAGAGATGCCATCCAGCTCGAGCAGCGGAGAATCCAGATGGCAGCGCAGTGTGGGGAGGGAATGAGTACGATTTCCCTTTGGCCATCACTCAATTAGACCGAAAACAGCAGCAGGAAATCTGGACTTGGGTATTGGAGCTAAGTTCAAGTATCTTCCACAGCTTATGTTAGGCTGGGTAAATCCATTGAAGACTGAAGACAGGAAAAATAGCTTCTAATATGAATAATGGAATGGCAATCTGTTTATATCATAAAATACAAATTAGTGAGATCCTATTATGTACCTGTCGAAATGATCAAAACCCAGAAAAACTAATACCACCAAATGTGAGCAAGTGTGGAGACCCCTGGAAACATTTAAAGTCCACCTTGTTGGTTATGTTTTTCTTGGTCCTACAGCCTCTCTTGGATCATACCTTTAGCATGGTGCCTCAAAAGTCACTGCTACACTTGAGGTCAAGTTGATTTTCTTCTGCATTGTCTCTTAGGAATTCATAGCTTTGTTTTTACATCTGTGTCTATTACTTATTTGAAGTTTGTCTTTGTGAAGTTTGCAAGGCCTCTGTCCCTTTTCTACATGTGAATCTGTAGTTGTTCTAGTACAACTTGTTTTTTTGTTTTTGGGGTTTTTTTTGTTGTTTGTTTGTTTGTTTGTTTTTTGGTCTTTTTTGAGACAGGGTCTCTCTATGCAGTTCAAGCTGGCCTTGAGCTCACTTTGTAGCCCAGGCTGGTCTCAAACTCGCAAGGATTCTCCTGCCTCAGCCTCCCAAGTGCTGGGATTACAGGCGTGAGCCACCATGCCTGGCTAGTACAACTTGTTGAAAAGATTATCTTTTATCCATTGTATTTCCTTGTATCTTTTTCTAAGGATCAGTTGACCCTACTCATAAGGATCCATTTCTAGGCTCTCTCTTTAATTTCATAAATTTGTCTATTCTTTCATCAATACCTCACTGTTATAGTGATTTAGCTAAAAAGTCGTGACATCAGTTAGTATCAGTCTTCTCAGTTTATTCTCCTCCTTCAAGAGTGTACCGGCCATTCTGAGGCTTTTGCTCATTTTTAAACTAATTTGTTCATTTTCTTATTACAGAGTTTGGAGAATTTCTATAATAATTTTTTTAATTGGTGGTGGTCTTGTTTGGTTTGGCAAGCTTTAGTCTCATTTTTCATTCCTGGGAATTGAATCCAGGGTGCTATACCACTGAGCTATAGCCTCAGCCCTGCACCTTTATCTTAACTGCAAAGTATTATTGAGGACAGTGTTGACTCCTAGGTTTTCTTGACTTACTGTTTTCATCTTTAGTGTCTGCATTTACAGCCAGCATCCAAAACAACTTGCCACCACCAAAACTATCACATCATGCCACAACCCAGAGACTATGGAGGAAATCTAGTCAACTCAAAGCCAGCTTTAAAGATGACTTCATATGGGCTTCCCCACTACAAATCCATTAGCTCCATATCTCATTAGGACGAGACAACACCTAGCACTCCTTGCAATAGTCCTGAGATGTGCAGAGTCACACAGGAAGTGCACTCCAAGAGGCATCCGAAGCAAGGGGCCACACTCCCTAAGGCAATACTGGCCATTCAGCCTTACTTTTCTCTGGTCTTATTTGAGAAGGAATAGCCACATATAGCCTGAGCATTGTTCAAAAATGAGACTGTCAAGTTTTCTAAGACTCCAGAAGAAAAGAAGATGCAGATGAACAACGCTGACAGATGACTTGCCTCTTGATCTCCGCGGCTGACCCATGGCTGATCCCTCTGAACCCCTCCCCTTCCCTTGCCCCTCACCCTGAGGGGGTGGCTAAGAACTGCTCTCTGTGGCCAGCCACACTGGGAATCCAGATTTTCAGATAAGTTTATTAGTTTTCTCAATCTCAGTCTCTACCTTTTCAAGTGGGATGATAACTTTCAGCTGAGCAGACCGTGAAAGTCACTGAGCTTGTTTGTATAAAGTGTCATGAGTGATACTTTGCACAGAGTAAAGGGATTATACTGAAGGTATTAGGCTTACAGAAACTATGCGGTCATTCTCATTTGTTTGTTTATACATATATTCACTCATTTACTCATTCAGCTAGACAGACACTGAGCCACTTAATCATCATAACAGAAAGCGATGAACTTCTACTATGCTCTGTCTACTTTAGCAGGGACAATAAGAGATCCAGAAATGAATTAAATGCCCACCCTGCTATTCAGGATTAGAGCAAGCTTGATTAGTGCTATGATACAAGCATGAATGACCATCACAGAAAGGACAAAGTGTTACACGGCATCAACTGCTCTCATTGGAGGTTGGAAGGCAAAAGGAGCTTTCACCATCAGGGAATCGGGATAGGTTTCACCAAGCAGATGCTACTGAGATAAAGCTGGGGACAGGTTAGGGATTGGACTCTGAGAGGTGAAGGGGACATGTGCTTGACACACAGTCTGCTGGTCTTTGCTTTGCATGTAACCACCCCAACAAAAACTCGTAGATTGCATGCATAAGAGCTACCTTTGTCTCATCTTACTCTGGAGAAACAGAGTCCCAGCTCTCAAAGTGGGTTGGCTGCAAATACAAGCTGAAAATTTAGATACCCTGACTCCATCCCGGAATTCATCTGCTTCCTCATTAATGCTCACTGAACAGCATGCGCTGGCTTAATGTCCTGTCCAGAAATTTATTTTCCCCATGTCTAGTTTAGCAGAGCTCAATTACAGCAGAACCTGACCACCAATAATTCTGTTTGCATTTGGCATCAACACCGACACAGGGCTGGTGCTGAGAGGCTGTCCAAACTGAAGACCGGTGCTCACTCGCACGGACTACACAATGAATCCCCAAGCCGCTCCAGCATCGATCTGCGTTATCAGGATTAATTCCATACCCAGCTATTTTTCCTAGAAAGGGTCTTAGTCTTATTCCACAATACTCACTGTACCAGTCGTATTCTGACAAAATCAAGCACATGGAAGGTGCTCAATTTTACATTTTTACATTGAAACTAAATCACTGGATAGATGGGTAGATCTTCTGTTACTTGTTAATAATCCAAAGAGAGCTATGAACCTCATACAAATAAAAAGGTCAACAACCCAAGCAGGGTGTGGACAGAGATTTCTGGAATTTAGAAAAGTTTGACAAGAATTTGACAGACTGGCATGAAAAAAATGAATTCTGGGAGTCTGACAACTCAGGACTAGGACTAATTCAGGGAAGAAAAGCAGGCAAAAGTCTAGATTCCAAAACTGTGGGAATTGTAGTTTAGGAAGAGGCAAAAAGAGATTCTGGCAGATACAAATGGAGGGAAAGTGTTTCCTGTTTCATCGCTTTCTGCCTCTGCTTTCGCTCCCATCCTGCTAAAATCTAATGCCCGAGGCCACGGTGCACCCAGTGAGCCCCCTGGGAGAGCTTCTATTCCATCATATGGATGCTTCCAACCCAAGGGCCACCCTGGGGTAGAATCCAAGGTGCGTGCAGAGCTGGGCAGTGAGATACAGCTCCGGGCTCAGCGTTTGCCAAGGGTTCAGACCCAGCTACTTATAAATACTGTCATGCATGGCTCATGGACTTCTCTGCACGCGCACTTCTGCCAGATCTCAGCCAGTCACTGTGTGCTGTTCACTTCTGTTTTCCTTCCCTCCCCTGGGTCTGTCTCCCCAGAAATCACTAAGGACCAGCTACTGGGATCCTGGCACAAAGCTGGAATTCGTGAAACTGCAGGTCATCGAGGATGTCAAAATCTGCCCACTTACTTTCTAATGCCAGAGAGAGATGAATTGAAATCTCAGCTTTGTCACTTCCTAGAATAATAATTTAGGCAGTTTCCCAGTATATCAATAAGGATCATGAGAAAAGCTGGTTACAGAAATCAAACGTCAGTAGAAATGAGTCTACTTTGTAAATCATAAAGAAATGTGCAAAGATAGCATACTGTACAAAATATTTTGACTTGAGCATCAGAGAGGAATGCTCTAAATACATTATCTTCTCAGTAAAACTTGATTCACCATTTTGAGTTTTAATGTCTGCTTCTGTGTAACGAGTGACTAATACCTTCTTCAGAAACTGTGTCACATTTAAACATGGTCATGCCTCTAAGTATGAAAATCCTAGCCATTTAACAAGTGATTATCTGTATTACCTGTGTGTTATTTTTGCTAGTATTATTCCTACTCTCTTACTGTTGAATAGATAAGACTGACAAACACACAGCCCCGCCCTTCTTCCGTGATGGTGATGACTATCTTCCGACATTTACTATCAGCCTGGGATGCAGCGCCGGGCTCCGAGTGTGAAGCAGCCAGGCAGAGGCCCATGTAAAAGAAACCACATGGTATCTGAGCTTGCTGTCTGGCCTGTTTCACTAACATTATGTTTTCGATTGCATCCATTTACCCCCAAGGGCCTCAGGTCTGTATCTCTATGGCAGAGCCCATTCTGTATAAATGCTACATTATCCTTATCCATTCGTCTTTTGATGAGCACATACACTGCTTCAAAGGTGTAACTATCATCAATTGTGCTTCTGTAAAGCAAGCTGGTTTTCACTCTTGGGAAGATACCTAACAAGGGGGTAACTAGGTCCCCTGGAATTGCTATTGTTGGGTTTTTGAGGAATACGGAGAAAGACAGAGAGGGAGAGAGCAAAATAAGAGGTCTGCATAGGAAGCAGGGAGAAGTTCAAATAATTCCCCAAATGACTCTATTGTTTCAAAAATATTTGATACATATGCTAATTTGTTTCATTTATGCTACTTGTTTCTCTTAGTTCATTAAAAAGAAAGTTGTGTGCTATTACCTGTTTGTTTCTTTTTTGTAAGAGAAAATCTTGTTTATGTCCTGTACTCTGAGTAACTACTTGGAATATAACGATACACAGTGGACTAACTATTGTCTCTTATTATTTTGTTATGAAATCTTGTTTCATTTTTACTAACAGATAGAAAGGAAGAAAGAAAGCGGAGGCCCACAGCTGAGCCTGACTGGGCAGCAGCCGGGGACCTGCCCTCCCGCTGGCAGTCTCCACCGAGGTCCGTGGCTAGAAGCAGCCTCCGCCCACAGCACGGCCCTCCAGCCCCTACTCCTTTCTGGCGTAGATACGGGCACCCCATGCTGGCCACGCCCACCTCCTGCGGCCCCCCCCCACCCCGCTTCTCCCTCACCCCACCCCATCCCACCTGTCCCCTTCCTATTGCCTATGGTGCCTCTTCTATTTTCAGGCTTTGTTGTTTGTGTTTGTGTTGCTATTGTCAGTGATGGTGGTGGTGGTGGTGGGCCCAGAATTTGAACCCAAGGACTCTGAGCTACACCTCAAAGGGGTTTTTTGTTAGAAACACCAGAAGTTGCTAAGTTGCTAAAAATGCTGCGGCTGGTTTTGAATTTGCGATCCTCTGGCCTCAGTCTCCCAGAGTGCTGGGATCACAATCACCTGCCATCACACCTGGCTTTTTATAATGTTCCACTGTGAGAGAAAGCGTGACCCTCGTCTTTCGGTGTGTGCCTCCGTGGTGTCACAAAGTGTCACCCCGCCCTCCACTTCTCTGCAAGGGCCCTGGTTCTCTCCCGCCCGTCTGGCTGAGTGATGCCCACTGTGCATTGCCTGCACTTTCCTCATCTGCTCGCCTGCTGGCCGCGTGAAGGACGAATCCAGGCTCGGCTCCTGAGAGCGGCCCCGCGCCTACTGTGGTGTACAGGCATCTCTGGCTGTGCGCCAATGTCACTGCCTTCAGAATCGGCGTAGCAGGGCCACGCGACAGTTCTGAGTCTCAGTCTTTGGAGGAAACTGCAAATTGTTTCCCCATAGCCCAGCACCACTTCAGCTTGACTGCGTCACTGCTCCTGACCAGGCTTCATTTCAGAGAGGAGAGACCCCCACGTTCATCCAGCCCACAGAGGTGTAGGCAAACCAGAGTCAAGTCACAGCAAAACCACTCCGGCTCTCCGGGGATAGCGCTTAGGGAAAGCAGCTCTGCGCCTGAGGTTCAAACCTCCCAGCCAGGAAGGGCAGAAATGGGTCACGGGCCCCAAGCCCATGACCAGGAGCCTACTGTAGAAAGACAGTCAGTGTCCTCTCTCTAACTTGTCCCAGTAGCCAAGAAGATGATTATCACCCAAAAAATGAAGTGGCTGGCACATGGTAGAATTTTCTAGTTGGTCAGTTCACAACTCACACAGGCCCTCAGTGTGCGGCCCAGTGTCACAAGGTCACAGAGACGCAGTTTTCAGGAGCTGACAGCTGGGCTCATACTTTTATTGACACGCAGTCAGCAGTCAGATTTCTTTTCCTTATGTGCTTTTATTTCTTGCTTATAGACTCATTCGTCTGAATTTAAATTGCTAGACAACGTTTTATGTTAATTCTCTACTTCTCATGGATGCTAAAGAGCTAACAAACCACACCTAAAAGTTGCACATGTTGCCTCACCAATTAGAATACTCATTTCCTCTTCTGTCACGTCTTGGTTACATAACCTAGAGGTATTTTTCCCTTTCTTTGGGCCTCATTTAAATTCAGAGTATATTAGAGATCTTTAAAGTCTTATTCTGGACTACAATATAACAATTTTTCCAGCAGAACCTTTCTTGTAGATTGAGATCTCTGCTCTCTCTCCCACCAGAGGCTAGTTAGCTTTCTGGCTGGTAAATTACAGTACTTTCAAGGAATAATTCTGTTTTTGAAAAACTGCTGAGAATTTTAAGAATCAAGATAAAAATACTAATAAGACCAAAGACATTTCATGCAAAGCATTTGGGCAATGCTTTATCTTTCAATGCACTACACTGTTTATTGACCCATTTTATCATTCATGAACCAGAGTAACATATTTAATTAGCGACATGCAGGCAAAGATAGCCTTCACCCAATAGGGTTATAAAGCTGCCATTAAGTGAGTCCTGAACTCCCGCTGTGCGGGCTGCTGCAGACAGCGATAATTGGGCTTTGCTTTCCTTCCCTGCTAAACATTGCCGCTCACGTATAGACCAGACAGGGCAGAACAAACAGATCCATAAAACCCTGTGCTTTGCTGTAACCAGAGAGGATTTTCTAAAAACAAATTCTAGGAGAAAAGGAAAAACTCTGACTTCTTAGCAAGTTCTTCGCCTCTCTGGGCCTCAGTCCTTCCATTCGTAAGTCGAGGGCACTTTTTTGCTGTCCGCTTTCCCATTCTAGGAGTGCTCAGCAGGGCTCAGCATGCATGAGCCAGGCAGAATGTGAACTCCTGCTCCTTACCCTCAGTCAGGCAGAGAGGAATGGCTGGGATGACATCGTCCTGGGTCAGAGCAGGGCCGGGAAAGACACTGCCGTGAAGCAGAAAAAGTATCAGATTTTAACAGGAGTCTGTGGTGCCTTGAAGCAACGCTGACCTGGACTGAATAATAGCAAACATCAATCACGGAATGACCCAGGATCACCTGTGGCAGGCACTCCACTGCTGCTTCTTAACTCTCACAAGAGCTTGGTGGTAGGTGATACTGACCCCATTTTACAAGTGAAAAGCCCAGAGCTCAGAAACATCCAATAACTTACCTGGACAAGCAGGGCCAGCAAGCAGCAGGCCCAGGACCGTGACACGCCATTGTCTCAGGAATGACTTGTTTCGCCTTTGTATACCTCAGATTCTCTCCATCTTCCTCTGCTGATATTGCTGTACTATAGTATCTGACACTGAGTAATGCAAAAAGAAAAGAGGTTTATTTGGGCTAAGATTCTAGAGGTTGGGAAATTCAAACACCGTGGTCAGCATTGGTAAGGGTGTGGCTGTCAGGCAGTGGCAGAGAACAGAGGGACATGGGTGTATACAGAGAGAAGAAGGAAGCCAGTGAGCCAAGAAAGCTAAGCTCATGCTGCCACAGCCCCATCTCTCAGGCACTGGTCCTAGGAGACCCGGCCTTCTTCCACGGGGGTATCAATGAGTTTCCAAGTGTGCACACACGTGACCTAACTACCTCCCCCTGGGCCTCAGCCCACTCAGCCCCTGACACTGGGATCCAGTCTCCCAGCACAAGAACCTTTGTGGGACAAACTATCACCCACCATTGAATGAGTGGAACTGAACCCACTTTCTCAGAAATGTTTATTAAATCAGAAAAAAAACACAAAATAACCTTAAAGAAATAGCCTATGAATCCAAGGAGAAGTAGTTATGTTTTACTAGATAAAATTAATTCCCAAATTTAACTCCTTAAATTCCCTGTCCACTCTCTAACAAACACTTCCTGGTGTGAGATGTGGACCCCACACAGGACCAGAGCAACTGGGACACTTTGGCATCCACCTTGGTTCCCTGGCCTTGGTTTTCTTGTCCCACCAAGGGGCCAAGGGAACAGGACCTGGTGAGCTTCTTGAATTGTTTGGTCACAACCTTGTTCTCTCTAAGCACAAACCAGGACAAAGCCCGCTCTGGTTCTCTGATTCTAGGAAAGATGCATGCTATGGTTTGTTCTGAGAAGCAGAGCAACACGGAGGAGATCTAGAGAGTAGCGTGGAAACAAATACCGTGTCAGTGAAAAGAATGCAGCTGTGTATTCTTGGAAAATGTCCTACCAGCTGACTTGTGAAAGTGTTAACCACCACTGTGCCTTTCATTCTTTGTCTTGTGTAGTTCACGTAGTCAAAATTTCAGAACCACCTATAATTGGTGTCTGGAATAGTTCACTATTTTTTTCATGTGCATTCTCTCAATCATGGAAAAGCGCTTCTCAGGTGGAGGACGAACCTTCCCTTCCATGGGGTAGGCAAACCTGCACAGAAGTACGTGCTTTGCACTGTCTTGCTGTCAGGAACACATCCAGCTGATGAGGGTCAGGGCTTTCTAGCGGCGCATCCCCACAGCACTCCCCCAGCCTGAGTGAGCTCTTTGCCTGCAGCCCATGACACACCTACTTTGCACAGGTTGCTAATTTCCAGTCAAAATGGAAATATTGCGTGAGATGTCCACATGTCTCCTGAAAAGAGGGTGTTTTCTTTTTTTCTTTTTTCTTCTCTAACCTCAAATATTTGTTATGAGTCCTGCTGACTTGAGGTCATAATCTAGACACTGCATGGGAGAAAGCCAAGGAATTCTGCCTCCTGTATAACTGTGTCCTTGGGTAGGCATTTCCTGACTTCTTTTACCTGGGAAAGAAAGAAATACATTTCTTGGGACAGTTGTTATTCCCTCTTGAGTATGACCAAACCATAACAGACACACAGCTCCAGGGGCTCTTACCAAGACTGGATAAGATAGTTAATGTCAACAGGTGCAAGTGTAGACAGAATCTATTTTTCTCTAATCTAAAATACCACCCCCACCCCATGTGTCCGTCTGTGCGTGTATGTATTGTGTGCTGCTTTGTAAACCTCACTGTTACTGCTAAAGGACAGGGACCTTGTCTAATCATTCTCTGTGCCTCAAATACCAAGCACTCACCAGGGAAGTACCTTGGTGAGTCCGAAGTGCAGCCCAAGGAGCAAGGCAAGCCTGAGGCTCTGCACCAACACGAGGCAGAGTGCGGACCTCTGCTTCAAGGACACTGAGCTCCGACGTACGTGAGGGTCGCATTCGCCGTGCTTTCTGGAACACAAGAATGATTAATTCCCCTGTATGGGGACAGGTTGCTTAGTCTCAGTAACTGAGCTAATGATATTTCAAATGTAATCGTGTCAGCGAACGCAAAAGAATCAGCTCTAAGATCCACCGTAGCGTGAGGTGAGAGATGAACACACTGATAAATATTTAAGGTCCTTTGGAAGTGACAGCTTCTTTTAAGAATGATATCACATTATATATATATTCCTCCACTTAAGAAAAACTTGTGTTGGTATCAGCATAAAAATAACAAGTATCATAAGTTTACTGCTGCGTCGAGCACACAGAATGCCTAGCAAAAGTCCAACAGATTTGCTTCATAAAGGAAGAGTGGTCTCCAGAGAGAAGCATCTGAATTACATTTGAATAATACCTATGTTTTTTCTGGAGCAGAGAAGGGGAAATTCTGGGAAAAGAAAGCACTGGCAGTCTGCATACTCCTAAGTGAAATACATCAAACTCACATGTGTAAATACCACATTGTCTCCCCAGGGTAAGAAACTGAAAGAGTAAATAAGATGCAAAATCTTCAATAAATATTGTGAAAGGGTAAGAAACTGCTCAAAGGGGAAAAATAACTTGGATAGGGAAAAAGAGAAAAGAAAGAAGGGAAAGGAAAAAAGATATAAATTTGTATACATACACTTAAAATAGCTAAGATGATTATGCTACCGATTATATTAGTTCTTGGGAAAAAAGTTAGCATTCATAGGATTAGATCAATTTTGCATGTCTATATCTGGTAATCTGAGTAACTCTTTTGAAGATAACTTTGCAAAATAACAACCTTAGTTGTGTTCCTACCACCTCATTTTGAAAGCCTATATTGTTATCATTTTGGATTTTCTGTTATCATTGTTTGTCTCTTTTGTTTCTTGTTTTTCTTGTATTTTTTGTTTTATTTTGTTTTTCTCTCTTTAAAATAAAATAAATAAAATAGAATAACACTGGCAGTCTTTGGGCTGTGGAGGGCATCTGACTAGGTATTTGGAAGAGGCTTCAGTATTTAAAGAAGTGGAAAGTTACCGGGTCTTGGTTACCTTCAGTAAGATGCGGGAGAGACAAGGAGCGGCCACTTATGGCTCCTATTTAGTACATAGAAACACATACATACATACATACATGCGTTTTCCACACCCTGCCTCACTATATTCCAGCACTGACGCATATACATGCCCTCAGCGACTCAGCCTCGTATGTAAGGCCCCTGTAGCTTCCAGGGACAAGGCTCTGACAGGGGCCCTCTTAGGGGTGTGCACATCGGCAGTGCACATGTCAGCCTCTTGGGGCCCTGAGAACCATTTGTGACATCCACTGTGCCAATCAGGTGGTGACAAGTTCCAGATACTGACCTGGGAGGGAGTGCTCCCCAAACATGATAAAAAGGGGGGAACAAATACCCACAGGTATTGGCCTTCCCAAAGCTCCAACCTCACCTCACCAGGCAGCTCTCTGTCTTCTGCCTCTTTCTTACAAAGGAAATGAAATGTTTTCCCTTTTAAACTTTGCCCCTTGGTCACTGGTGCCAAGTTTGCCACCCCCACTGGCTATGGAATGGCAGCGCAGTGACACCCTAGACATGACAATGTCACTTGCAAACCCATAAACTGAAGTTGGTATCATTTAAAAAGACAAAAACACAGCATCTATTGGGAGTAATTTAAACAAGTAACTTTTAAATAAAATGTTTTTAAAGCTGCATTTGTAATAAGAATAAGAACCTAAAGATGTAAAGATAACTAACAAAATATGTACAAAGTATACAACAAGTAAAGCTATAAATTATTGCTGATGGACACTCAGGGATCAGGAAACCAAATGTTCAAAGTATTCTCTCAGTTCTACTCAAATTAATCTATTTTTGGCAAAATCTCAAACAAAATTTCATCAAGTGTGTTTGAACAAATTTAAAGTTGATTCTAGAATTCATATGGAAATGCAAAGAACTTGAAATCCAGAATAAACATTGCCTCATTGAAAACATAAAAATCACAAGATTATTGTTGGTAATAAGGATAGCCAGTGAAACAGAATAGAATCTAGATACAACACACACACACACACACACCACTGAACTGAACTGAAAGTCAGCAGCTAAGCCAAGATAATTCAATACAGGAAGGGTGGGCTTCTCAACACAGGGTTCTGAAACAAATGAATGTCCGCATTTTTAAAAGTGAACTTTGATTCTTGTTTCACACTGCAGGGAGCAGAGAGAAGTTGGGCAGATAGGGCACAGGTCCTAAACAGATGACCCAAAGTAAACTGAGTGTCAGGGCTTAAGTGAGTGAACACACCAGGAAGCCCAAATAGCTAACTTAAGCGAGCTGGCTGTCATGGTGCAATGAAATGCAGGGACAAAGGACAGGTCCTCCACACATGGGAAAAGCCACAGAGGAAGAGAAACACAAAGGAAGCAGCTGCTTTCTAGATGTCAAAGGCCTACCTGCAACCAGGAGCACCCCCGCTTCCCGACATGTTCATTGGCCCCAAAAACTGTGTAAAAGGCTAATGGACCCCGTTACCTGTGGTGCCCGCCTTAGGGAGCCCCTTCTGCCAAGCAGGGGCTCTTCCCTTTATCTTTTCCGTTAAACATACCTTCAGTCACTCTTCACTGCATGCTGCTTGTGATTTTGTCAGCTTCAAACTCTGCAGCCCCAAACCAGGACCCGGATTGTAGCATAGGAAAGACCCAGTTACATCATCACGTAGAAAAATCATCCCAAATAAGTCAGAGGCCCACACACTCGATTCTACCAGACAGAAAAAGAGGTGATGTTTGCAATTTGGGCACAGACAAAAATATTTCAGATAGAACTTAGCAAGTTTAAATTTCTGTTCTTCAAAATATAAATGGAAAATGGAAAGACAGGCCATAATCTGCTTTAAAGTTTAATATATGCACATATGTCCCTCTATGTGTGCCTGTATGTTCTTACATATGTGTCATATGCATCTTTTACATATGTAGTCCACATGTGTCTTTTTTATCTCTCTCTTTACATCTACTTATATCCATATTATTTAACCATAGATGTACATAGATAACAAAAGACTTGTTATGAATAAAAATAATGCAAAATAAAACAAGCATAAAAGAATATTACAGTCACATTGGGACACTGTTTGAAAGCTTTTTTATAAAGTTTATAACACCTACCATAATACTTATTAATTCCATTCCCAGATATTTACCCAAGAGAAATACAAACATATCTGCACAAAAATTTATAATTCATCTTTATGCCATCAGTAGCAAACATTTCAAAGCTCAAACACCCACCAACAGATGATGGATAGACAAGTTTTCAGATATCCCTGAAGTGAATACCATGAGACACTAAGAAATGGCTGAGTTAGATACACAGCATGGATGACTCTCAAAAATCATCATTCTGACTGGAAGAAACTAGGCAAACTTCATGATGCCTTTTATACAAAACTCTAGAAAAGACAAGTGTGCTCCAAATCCAATCAAACAAATCTAATCTAAAAGACAAATCTAATCTAAATTGTTTTTCACTTGGCTCCTGTGATTGGAGACATCAGGACTGATTGGCAGGGGACAGAGAGGGACTTCTGAGCATGATGGGAATGTTTGATTTCATGATTCATCAAAATGTGCAGCTACAACAGTGTGCTGTGTGCTTTGGCTCATAACTTATCACTCAGTAAAGTCGCTCTTGTTTAAGAGACTGCCTTCCTCTGTCAGCTTCCACCTCAGTGTTAAGGGCTCAGCCTCTGCACTTGGAATTTTACTTCTGTGCTCTTTCTAGAAAATAGGTTTCCTCTGCACAGCTGTCTCTGGGCCACAGCTGAGCTGGAAGAGGACAAAGCAGGACAGCTCAGAGGCTGGTGCTCGGTCGCAGATGAACACACTGACCTTGAGTTCTGATCCCAGCTGCTCTGCCAGGTTTTTATAAAGAATAGATTTTATGTTTGTCTCCATTTTTGTTTTCGTTTTTTCAGAAACTACAAATCTAACAGGCAAGTTGGGCCCTGGACAGTGAGTTATTGATCAGTCCAAACTATCCACAGCATAACTGGCAAGGTCAGTGTCACTTCCAGTTGCTCTCCTGTAAGAAGGGAGGGTAAAGCTCAACATCAACTGAACTTCAAACATCAAAGGGAGCATGGAGCTGCATTCTGGGTCTGTAACCCGCAGGACCAATCCACTAACACCCCAGGGGGACTCCTGAGAGCTAAAATTACATGCATTCTGCTAAGAAAGTGAGACCTGGGAGAAAAGAGCAAGCCCACGGTGTCAGGGATGAGACATCTCACTCTGCTGCCCACGCCTGAAGAGTGGGCCCGGTTCCGACAGCCTGCACCTGTCAACTGCAGCACAGTTAGACACTCATCCTTAGGATGAAACACTGTCAGTTCCAGTAAACACACACCAAAGTACCCAGCTGATGCACGGAGGGCAACATGTGATTTCCCTTCAAATCCTGTGAAAAGAAAAAAAAAAAAAGATAAAAGGTAAAGCTTCTCACTTTAAGTTATTGAAAGGCTGTGGTTTTTTAAAATTGTATAGTAGTGGAATTTAGGACAAATGGATGAAGGTCACAGAGACAGATTTTGGCTCAGTGAAAGAAGTTCCTAGCCTGGGAGGTGGGATGGAGATGCAGCTCTGTGTGTCCACACCAAAGTGGGACAACCTCCCTTTGGGTGAACTTGGACCAGTGATAAGTCACTTCCAAGCATGATTTCACAGTTCCTCCCCTTAATCTTGAAGATTATATAATTTTTTAATTCATTTGAGAATGATGGGGTAATAAACACAAAACACTACTCATGTGATTGTTGTTCTCACTCTCACTGTCTCTCCTATAAATTTCTTTGACATCATATACAATATGGATTTAATAACATTTCACTAAGCAAATAGAAATCCTGCCTCATTCTCCAACTCTAATGATATGCATAAGACACAAACCAACAAATTTAGTTTGTTCTGGAAATGAGCTCAGTCCTATTCAAGAAAGTCCTTGAGGTGCACTCTGGGCACATAAATCTCTAAGAGGAAGGTCAACCTCAGATTCTGTTCCTCAAGAGAACCTGGTGATATTTTTTTCATTGCCAATTGAAAGACATAAGTTCTTTCTATTTTCATCTTGGAAATTATTTGAATTTTTCATGTTCTTATAAATGGTTTCAATCTCATTTCTCCCGGAGGACACTTGGGACAAAGATGATCACAAGGGATTCACGGGGGATAGCTATGTTTTTTTCTTTTCTTTTGAGAATTAGTGAGACATTATCTGCAAAGTAGGTTATGCTCCCGGGGAAAATTAGTACCAGAGAAGAACTCAAGTCAACAGCATCCATAGTCTTTAAAATGGCCCCTCCTTCAAATAAAAAGAGTGCAACTACACATAAGCAAGTTTAATTCTTTAAATGCTGCTCAAAATTTCAGTTGCAAAACCCACTTGTTTATGAATGTGCATTTATAGTCTCAAAATGAAATACCAGTTCTGCGACAGCCAGTAGACTCCTTCCGCTGCTTCTGACCACCACAGAGACCTGGCTGGGGACAGTGAGCTGGTGGTGAGGACCTGTCTCTCCCTTCCTGACCAGTGGTGTCTGAGGCAATGGTCCTGCCCCGGCACTGCCCAGGTTCTTTCACGTCGTAGTACACACCATTCGACTCTCCCTCACTTCGAGAGAAGAGAGCAGAGATGGTGGTTAGTGGCTGTTCCCGGATAAAATGTTCGGTGCAGTCCTGAAGTCGGGACGCTTGCCTGTCTCCCCCTAAGCAGTGCGTTCTCTTTCCGGATACTTCCGCTCTGTCTTCCTGCCTCCCTCCGTGCGGACACTGACTGGCTCCTTGGCAGCAGCTCACTTCTGGAGCTGGACATCGAAGGTCAGGGCCTGATGGGGACGCGGTGACGGCTGCAGACCGCCAACACGTACCTGATCTTCACTTTGCAGAAAAGGAGCTTCTTTGTCCCTTTAGTAAGGGCATGGGCCCCCAGGACTTAATGACTCCCCAGAGGCCACACTTCTGAAAACTGTCATGTTGGGGCTGGGTTTCAGCCCTTGAATCTGGAGGTGATACGTGTGGTTCATAATACCTTATGTTCAGAGAAACATTTGCAGCTATGAATTTTAACACAACTGGAATAAATATGTAAAAGTGTTGGATTTAAAGCTCTAATATTGTTAGCTTTATATTTTAATGATATGCCTTCTTACCCATTTACTTAATTTTCAAATAATTCTGTAAGTAGGTCATGTGATAGTTCTGAGGAGGGCTCCAGCAGCTATCAGCCGGCATCCCCCGCACTGCCCTCCCGCTGACCGTCTTCTGGAAACACCCCTCTGCTCATGAGGGCTGGGAGGAACTGCAGCAGCGCCAAGGGTTAGGCTGGAGGCCCTGACTGCTCCTGGCCTAGGTAGCCGGTCAGAATCAGTGCGTGTTCTTCCAGAAGCTTTTCACATTCCTCTGGACTTGGACACTTTTATGAGGGAAAAACAAACCTCAAAAAGTCATGAATTATAAGACTCCTTTCACACTAAAAATGATTTCAGACACCAGCTTGGTTCCCGTCCTATTCCCCAGTGTGCCCTGAGAGGCCACCAGCATGTAAGTTAAGTGTTACTTGTTTCCTAAAGAAGTGGGGAGCAGCCTGGAAAACTGAGCCCCCTGAAAGCCAGTCTGTTCATATTCGGAAACCAGTCAGTGTCAGTTAGGGTTGGTAGCTCATAAAGTTCATTCTGGTCTGTCTCCTTCTTCCCTCACATTTTCATTTTTGTACTTTGTTTAGTCCTCAGAAGAAATCAATAAATTTGAAGTTAGCAGATGGACAACAGCTGAGCTAATGACTGGCCGATCCGAGAACAATCACCTTCTCTTTCACAGAACTATTTCACTTGATGCTGAAATGGATTGAACTGCTGCCAGCGCTCAGATATGTGCTCCAAATCCCGTATTTCTCCATCTTCCAGCATAGAATGGCCCACATCCTGCAGGTGCAATCCATGAAGGAGGTGTGTGGGGTGGTGTTTGCACAGATGGCCATTTCTGGGGGTGAGCTCAAAAGACAATATACCCACTGCTCCCATTACCACCAAGTGCCTGACTTTGCCAAAGCAGTTCTACCAAGCCGGCTCTTACTGTTGACTGCTGTCACCCTTCCCACAAATTTTAGGTGTTTAAATATTCAGAAACTCTCTGAAACAAGTATTTGGAGACTGTACCTACTTAGGCATACAGAAATTGCAGTGGTCCTTGGGAATCCTGGACTTCGTACCTTGGAAGCTGAAATGAGTTGGTTTCCACTTCAGCCTCCTCTGGAGCCTAGAATTGATACTGGACACAGTCTGTCAAGGTGTAGAGACAGTACAGTGTAGTGGTGCTTGCTGTGGAAACAGCCCAGAAGCATAGCATTTTGACCACCTTTTTCCATCCAAATCAATGCTCATGGTTTCTGCCCCATGCTTTCTGTGCCTCTACAACTTTCTGCCCTGAACTCCCAGTTCTTCCTAATCTGTTTCTTTACCTCACCAACCAGCTCCCTCTCTCTCAGATGCTGTCTCCTATCCTTCAAAACACACTCCGTATGACTGCATCTCTTACATCACATACCATCCTGTATGATCTCTGAAAAAACCCTGGCCATATTTTTACTTTGTGTTTTTACTCATTGTGTTGATCAACTAATTTGCAACAAAACTTCAAACTCCTGTTCCTTTATTCCTAAATTTAGAAAATAAGATAGTCTATAAGGTACAATTTGCTCTTTTTTCCAGAGCTCCTCAAATGTCAACAAAGACTCTAGGCTGAACTTTGGTTGAAACATTTAGTCTACAGTCACTGAGGAGTAACACTGGGCCCTGAAATCAAAGCCCCCAAACTCACCAGGCTGGAGGAAGTTGTTCTTAGCAGTAAACTCTGGGCTCCGTGAGGAAGCAAGTGACACAGTCTGGTCCTGTCTGTGACCCTGTGAGTCACTGTGACCACAAAGTGTCTCTCTGTTCAGTACTCAGATGAAACACAGGTGCAGCACCTTGTCCCTATCCCTGACCTCTGTCAATCAGCTGTAAAAAATTATTCTGTCAATTGTTCCAGTTTTCATCCAACTCTGAGAAGCAATAAAACTGTCACTTTTTCTTCCTAGAGTATCCATATTCTAAGAACTCTATAAAACAGAATTTTTGAAAAGCTAATTGTGTTGAGTGTCAGATACTGATCCATCCTCTCAGTGTAATCTTTAGCCTTGAATATTTAGTCTCTGAAGCATCTGCTCAACCACAAATCTTCCATTGTGAAATCCATCGGTCATGGAGCAATGGCAAGCAGAAACACCAAAGTAACATGCAGGATTTGGAGACAGGTTTATTTAATGTTGGATGAGCACTGACTAGGAATCAATTGTTCTTCAACATGTCAGGCCCTGATCTGGAGGTCCAGGGCTTATGTTGGATAAGCAAGCAGGAAGTAGAGAGGCAGAATGGCTTGTCAATCGGGTATTGATTTCTTACAATATGCATCGTAGTGGCCAGCTATGCATCACAGTGCTCAGCAATTTCTGAGAGACAGAAACAACTAGAACAGGAACTATCACCTGGGCAGCTGTCTGTGTCCTGCGTCTTGTGCCAGCATACTGGCAGGCAGTGCATTTTCCACTAAACTTCCCCACTCTTTTAGTTTCCTGGCAAATCTTTGCTGGGCATATTACAGGTGATCTTTTGAGACAAGGCCCAACTAGAAGCAGTAACATTAGGGTTGCCAGTGGTCCTAAGATGTGCTTAGACAAGGTCCCCAAGACTGAAAATTCCCACAGGAGTCTGTGGTTTGTTTCCCTTATTATAGGTTTTCTCCCTAAGTTGAGTCTGACGAGGGAGTGAAGAGTTAATCTGATTTGGAGAGTGTCCTGTGTCCCTTGGACACTTGTTAAATCTTTACCATTTGTAAGGGTATTACTGGTTGTTTTTTATTCTCTTGGGGCAATTATCCTTAAAACCATACTGCAAAAATCATAAGCAGCATGGAGAGGGGAACAAGGACTGGGGAAAAGAGCCTGAAAAGACAAAAAAGTCAAGGGGAACAGGTATGGGGCAATCCTGTGGACAGTGTCCTCAGGCTTCAACCATGCATGGACTGGTCATTGTCTGGAGGGACCAGAGCAGGGCACTGAGTGGAGTCACCTCTTCAGAATGAGCTGTCTGATCCAGGAAAATTTTCCAGTGGATCTGAGGCTGGATTTTTGAAACTTGCAAAAGTAGTTAATATGGTACCTGGGTTATATGCATGAGCAGGAGTATCTACAGGAATAGCTGGACTTTTAGCTAAACTTTGTGGAACTGGTTGCAAGTTGTTCCTGTAGGCTTATGTCTTATTTCTGTGTAATGTATCTATGTATTTTTAAATGGACAGAATTCACTGTGTTTCATGAGATCAGGGCCAGTGACACAGACACTGAAGCTTGAGCTGGTGGCAGGGGTGTGTGTACCAGTGCTGTGAGTTGAGCTTGCAGAATATATGGTGGAGGCAGATCTGGCTCAAGAGATCAGAAGACTGGGAAGACTGGGTAAAGCTGTTCTGGCTGTGGTTGATGATTTAGTCATTTGGATTCCCAGAGGGGCTTAGGTCTCTGGGCTGCATTGTTTTGAGTGCAGCTTTGGCCAAAATGCTCTGTTCAAGGTGATCACAACATATCTAGTTTGTCAGACTCCATTCCTAGCAGAGCCACTTCCATCCATAAACAAGGCATACTCAGGACATTAGAAGAGTTCATCAGTCAGTGTCAGGTAGTCATGCTGGAGCACAACAGGTGGCAGCTGGACAGGCGGTCCTTATGACTGGACCCAAGGATTTGCACAAGCAGGCCACTGGGTGCTCCCAGGGGCTGACAGTCTGAGTAAGCATCATTGTTTGTGAGACCAAGAATCCAGATTTTGTAGAAACCAGCAGCTCTGAAAAAATTGTAGTTTTTTCTGGTAACCACTTTCTGCCAGATATTGCAGCAGAGCTTTTGTGTCTTTCTGGCAGGTAGTTTGGGTGTCATTAATCACCTGAGAAACTTGTGGAACAAGTTTTCAAACCTCCAGGAGGTTGAATCCAGCTCAGTTGACTTTTTAGCTCAGAACTGGGGCCTTTTCATCTAAAGGTAAAAAGGGGCTAGCTGATAGGAGCCAAGCAAAGGCAGAAGAAGGCGTTCTTTAGTTCCAGGCAGGTGTCCCAGCAGGCTGTGGGTGGACGAGATCTAGGGCAATTGTGACAGCATTGTCAGCTAGGAGATCTTGAACTGGCTTTACAGACAGAAGAGGTGTATTTTAGCAGTTTAACAGTCTATAACCATTTTGCAGGCCTACATTATGCCATATATCAACCACCACAGAACCACAGGTGAGGGCCCAGTTAGCCACCACAACCAGTGCTCCCCAGTCTTGGTGCACAGACAGAGCAGGCTATTGCTTATGCTGTCCAATCCACTCATTCACATGTTCATTCAGCAGGCACTCAGAGGTTAAAACATTCCAAGTCCCTTCCCTCAAAGGTCATGCTGACTAGCGAGAGTTGATCAGACTTCCCTTCTACTCAAGCTGAGTGTGGTGCCCCTGTAGGTCTTCCTGGAATCAGGCAGGCAGACAGACAGGCAGACAGACAGACTACATCCTCCTCCCTTTGGAGTCTGATGTGAGTCACTCAAGCAGGGAGACAGGAATCCTCCTCCAGACCTTCCAGGGGACTCAGGAAATCTTGAGGGCACAGCTTCCTGTCAGAACCTGGAGAGGTCCTCCATCCATGAGGGCAATAACCAGTGACCAAGGAAGTCAGCATGGTCAGCCTTCCCAGCTGATGCACCAGATGCAATGACAAGCAGAAATACCAAAATGACACCCAGACTTTGGAAACAGATTTACTTAACGTCAGAAGAGCACTGACTAGGAATCAGCTGTTCCTCAACATGTCACGCCCTGAACTCAGGTGCTCTAGGGCTTATATGGGATAAGCAAACAGGAAGTACAGAAGCAGAATGGCTTGTCAATTGGGTTCTGGTTCTTAAAGTATGCATCATAGTGACCAGCTATGCATCACAGTGCTCAGCTGTTTGGAAGAGACAGAAGCAAATGGAACTGAAACAGGAACTGTCACCTGGGCAGCTGAAGCATACTGGCTGGTGTGGGGGCATTTCCTGCTACAGTAGGTTGCATTTGAGTTCCACCTGCAGCATGAACTGATGTTTTGTAGCTTTCCCAGAGCTGGTCTTCAGGTACCAAGGCCCTCTTGTTGGAGTTTTGGGAGTTTTGTGCAGTTTAATATGGATAGAAATGCATATTATGTGTGCATTCTAGGTGTGGGCAAGGAGGAGTCTCAGGTGAGAGGGACTTGTTTCCTTGACAAATGGTGACTTGCATATGGTGACTGTATAGACTAAACAGTGACATGGGCACTTTATACATATTGTCATTGTTGTTGGCTGAGAGACTATCAAGATCAAGGCAAAAAAATGATGGATCTACACCCCGCCCCATCCCAGCTAGACCCAGATCACTCCACTCCCAACTTAGGTCATCAGGACTTCTTCAGCAAGCCAGCACTGGGCTCCGCAAATACAAAACTCACAGTCCTTGCCCTTCCCAAGCCTCTCCCGAAAGCTCACATGCATACAACCACCATTTAAGATGTGTCTGTCTTCACACAAACTACACTTTCGTAAGAAACTTCTAGAGATCTTTTCCTTTTCTCAGCCTCAGAGCATGAGTCCACTGAACAAGGAACCGAACCAACTGCCCAAGAAAAGCAGCTGACACCTAGAGGAAAGAATGAGAACGACCTCACCTGATTATTCACAATCCCTGGCCCTCCCAGCAGCTCTGTGGACCGTGGTCATGACCTGAAGCAGACAGAGGTACCCACCTTTGCGCTCCCATAGTTGATACGCCCCACCTCCCACCCCACGGCATGCACCGTCTTGGTGTTGAATGCACCTATCCTTCCCCTCCCTGCCCTCGAGAGTCTGCACTTCTACCCCTGGTGTTTAACATGTGCCAGGCAGACAGAGGGACTGTGCTAAATGATATTCAAATGCATGAATAATTTGCATTTATTTAAATGAGCTGGGTTGGGACTGCTGGTAGACAACTGCAAGTGCAAGGGACTTGGATACCAAGCCTTCCCTGTGTCACTTTTCAGTCTCTAAGTCCCCAAGTGCCCTCACCTAAGCCTCTTCCCAGTCTGCATCTAGAATGTTCTGTAGCCATTTTGCACCTGTGGAACTGAAAGCCACATGCAGGAACCCAGAGGACACAGGTGAATTCACTCCGGAGAGAAAGGTTAGCACTTTCCGAAGCTTCCACTTCTCATCAGTGAGGAAATTTAATAGGGAGCCTTTCAGGCACACAAGCAGTTTCTACCCAACAGCTACGCAAAAAGAAATAGAAGGACAAAGGGAGTAAGGAGGGAGGGAAACAAAGGGAAAGGGTGGTAAAAGAGGGGAGAAGCAGAAAGGAGAAAAGAAAAAAGAAAAACGCCTTACAAGTAGCACCTTCCTGTGAATATCGAACTGGTCCACTGGCAGCATTGTTAATCAAAAAGTCCAAAGAAGAAAAATGCGTGGAATTTACAAAAAGTACCCAGGGAGAATAAATGAAGACATTTGCTGTGCTTCTTGGAGATGAAGAAAGACAGCAGGGCCTGCAGCCCTGCGCCGGAGGCTCTCGTACTCACTGGACAGGTCACTCGCATTGGCAGACACTGCCGCATGGCGGAGCGGAATAGGACCTCTGCTCCTAGTCTGCTGAGGAGTCGCCACCCGGGTTCCACAGTGGTGGTAACAGCCTGCACGCCCACAACAGTGGAGAAGGGTTCCTTTTGCCCCGCAGCCCTGCCAGCATTGGTAGTTGGTGGGTTTCTGGGTGGTAGCCATTCTTTCTGAAGTGAGATGAAATCTCAGTATTGTTTTAGTTTGCATCTCTAGAAGGGCCAGTGATGGACATTTTTATATACTATTTATGGACATGTTTTTATATCAACTTTTTTTCATATATGCCTTTGCCATTCCTAATTCTTCATCTGAGAAGTGTATACTCATCTCAGATGCCCATTTTTGGGTTGGGTCTTTGAATTTGGAAAGTCTGATTTTTTCAATTCTTTATACATTCTAGATATTAGTCCTTTGTCTGAAGGACAACTGGCTATACTGCTGCAGGAGTAAACTACTGCCTGGGAGTAAGGTCTGAGCCCTCCCATTAGTAACTGACCAGCATAACGTGGATGGTAAGTCAAACAGCTAAGGACATCAGCCTGAAGGGTCTGGTGGTGGTTTATGTAGATCCATATTTTTAAATAAAAATATGCACAGATGATTTTCTTGGAAGTCGGAAGCCCTGGGAGGCACATGTGATCCACTCCAGAGCCGGCAAGGGCGTTGGCAGCTCTCCCCCACCCCCCTCAGCACAGCCCTCTGAAATGAGTCATGTACCCCAGGGAATCATCTGCAGATGTGTGAAGAGAGGAGGACATGCAGCTGGTCAGCTCGTCAGTCAACCAAGAACCTTCCCGAGAGGCTGAATGTGAAATTATTCCTTGTAATGGAGAAGTGGTTGATGTTGTCTGAGTTCTCCATGCTCCTCTACTGATGCCTCTGAGAACATTTTTATTGGCACAGATTGCCCACGTGATTTCAGGCATGGAAGGGACCCCTCTTCGGTCTCCAGGGGCCAGGCAGTGTCTGTGTGAAGAACACCAAGCTCCAGTCTGATTACTGAGAGACAGCGTCAGAAGGAAATTCAATGTGTGTTCTACTCTCAGCACTGACAGTTTATTCATCGTTAGCATATTGGGTCTGTTAAAAAGGACTGCGGCTTTATTGTGCTGTCTGCTCTATGATGATAATATACATTCATGCTGAACTCATTGAAGTAAAATGGGAAGAAGACCTTGGGGATCTAGGAAAGCTTGTGAGTCATCACTGTTGCTCTGTGGGCATCTCTGCGCCTTCTGATGTTTGAGTCTGTGTGTCCAAGATGCAGCAGCAGGAACCCGGTAGCATGTCAATGCTGTCATGACCCCCAGGGAGAGACAGGTTTAAGGTAAAGATGGCAGCATTGTCCCCTGGGAGACCTTGCTGGTGCTGCACAGACTCCGGGTGTTATCCCTACACAGACAGATGCTTCCAAGGGCTCTGCGAAGGGAGGAGTTCTGCGCTCAGCTTGGCATGAGGAGATACCTGGGTGATTCTGTAGGACATGTTACAACAACAGGAAGAGCCCTTCACAGGCTTCTACAGGGAGGCAGGCAGCAGCCTGTGTTGGTTGGAAGGAAGAGGGTTATGGGGAGGTTTGGGGGTGTGCTGACATCTGATGGTAAACTGTGTAAGGCACGAAGGAAAGGAAAAGCTTCTGGGATGGAGATGCTAGGGGGAGTGTGATGGTTCATCTTGGCTGATAACTTGACTGCATGAGAGGCCCCTAGGAGATCAGCGAACCACACTTCTCATTGTGTCTGGATGCATTCCTGGGGATTTTTCCAGAAAAAAAAATGGCCCATGGGTTGGGACTTTAAATATAAGAGGTGCCATCTCATAGTCTAACCCTCACATGCGGGCCTGGGGAGGAGGGAGAGTAGGAGAGAAGGATACCCACCCTTCTTTTGCTGCTTCCTGACTGCCATGAAATGAGTATCTTTCCTTTGTCATGCCCTTACGCCATGAGGTCTCTGCCTCACTGCAGACCTTAAGGTAATAAAGCCACATGGCCATGAACTAAACCCCCTGAAACTGTAAGCCAAAAGAAATTTTTCTGTCTTTAACGTGATTTTCTCAGGTAGTTTGCCACAGTGACAGAAATGTGAGTCACACAGAAAGAAATCCAACTGTGGTGAGGATTGGGAATCCAGTCCTACCCTGTTTTAACTCTGAAATGCCTAGGAGACATCCAGTCGGCATACCACAGCATCATCACTCTGGCTTATCATTGATAATAACTGAAAATGAAAATTCATGCTTTGGCAGTTGGCCCTATGGAACTAACCAACAACAACCACAAAAGCAAGTTAGCTAGATTAAGTTACAATTTACAGATTCTACCAGAACTTCACTGAGGAAGAACCTTTTGATTTTGGTCAAATGACTCAAATGACTACTTACTTCATTAAATAGAAATGGATATTGACTGTTGAAATGGAAAATCTAACAGAAAATGCATGTGTTTGCTGGATTCAGATGCTCAAAGGAAAGCTCAGAAATCTGCCCCTTAGTTAGGTTTTCAATGTGTTAGCTTCATTCTCAGGTAGGATCTCCTGAGAAATGCCAAAATTGATAGGGTCAATTCTGATTTTGTTTCCTGCTAGGCTAGCAACCCCAGAGGGGATAAGGTATCTTTCACCCAATAGTCCCCAGAAGGAATCACTGATGCTGAGTTCCTGACCATTCCTGCAGGTCAGCACCTCTGAGCCATGGGAGCTAAATGGAGACTCCTACGGAAAACAGGGGGGCTCTGTCCACAGAGGAGACTGCTGTTGGATCAGCCTATAGTGGTAGCTGAAGTTTTAACAGCAGAAAAAAAGAAGTTTCATACAACTCTGCCAAAACAACATAAAATGTGATTTACCTCACAACATACATGACAATAATCAAAAGGAAATATTTTCTTGCTCAAGAAAAGTAATTGCTATTGCTGCACACTAAAATCAACCCATCAAGTAAATAATCAGGTATAAAATTATGATTTAAAAAAACACCCAACACAATTGTACAGCTATCATACCGCTGAGTGGATGCTATTCTAAGTTTCAAAGCCGGAGAAATAAAAACAGAAATTGCTGCCAGCTTTAAGAATTTATGATGTTAATACAACCAAAATGAAACACCAACAGTTGAGTGTGAACATATCTGCACTGAGTGATGTTTTCTGTACTGACTCGTTCACCTGACATTTCTAGGCACTGACCAAACCCAGGGGCGGGGGCTATCCCAGGCTGCCCCCGCCTCGGAAGACAGTCAGGCTGCTTCCCCTCCCCAGGGAGGACTATGCTTTATTTTGACCTCCATAAAAACCTAATCAACACAGCCTGAGCAACATGCATTAAAGCTATGATTCACGCTTTGCTTTCTAGTAGTTCCAAGTCCAGGCATTCACTGTATTCACAATAATGTTTTGGCTGCTGCCTTCCCCATGGCAGCTGTCTCCACGCATGGACATGGTCTTGGGACCCCCATGTCAGTGTAAGAGAGCTCACCTAGGGCTGGCCTCAGGTGGCAGAAAGACTGTCCCTGGCCTCCAGCTACACCTTGCAAGCTCAGCTTGGGCTGCCCCTCCCTGAAGGCAAACTTCGGAGGTCCCCTGTTGGTTTGTCAAGGGCTGGAGGACATGCGATGAGATTCTGTTCCCTTGTTTCAGATGCACTTCCAAGCAGGATGGAGGGGGGTTTTCCCTGATCTTTGAGAGAAATTCCAAGTTCTCTTTCCTTTTATAATGCAGGTAATCGCAGGTGTCAGGTAATTGCTCTGCCTCCTTTTAGGAGGAAAATGACCACTTGCAGCTGCTCCCATCCCAGCCCCTTTGCAGGAAATTCTGCCTGGAGTTTTCTGTCTTACAGCTCTTTGAGTCTACAGTCATGAATTACATAACAGAAGGTATAGAGCAACAGAAAAGGCCAGGAGAGACCCGTGGCAGAGGGTGCCATCAATGAAAGGTCTGCGGGATTCTAAGAAGGGACTCTTTCTGCCTAGGCAAGACCTTCGGCTCATATCCAGACCCCAAAAATAGAGGAATAAACACCTCATAATTCAGAAGTGCAAATGGCAGGCAAATACAGAAAATGGGCAACTTCTGACTGCCTCTGAAATAAAAGTCACACACAAAAAGTTAAACACAAGGTCCAGGGCCAGTGTGCCTTTCAATAATGTGGTAGGTGAGTTTTATGTAATGAAGGGCACATAGTTCCTGCAGGATCCAATTAGTGACATTCGAATCAGGGTTTATTTTAAATCCATGCATTCCTACCTCCAGTGAGTAGTTATTTTAATGTTTAGAATAAAAGTAACTGTAAAATAAGTCATATCACTTTGACTTTGTTTTCATTGACATTACAGAAATAAAAACTTGATATAAAATTAGGTAAATTGATTCCTGTGATTTTGATCAGACAGTTACAAGTCACCGAGCTGCCACTAGAGGGCGTGATGAACAGGAGTTGGGTTTCGGTACAGAGGCCTGTGGAATTTCCTGGTAGTTTAGGGTCCCCCAAACTGGAGAGGAGTGGGGAGTAACGGCACATTCTTGGACTCCCTCAGCCCCGCCTTTGAGTAATTATCAGAGCTCGGGCAACACCTCACTCTGCTCTGGGTGCCTCTGTGAAACACAGGCCCTGAGACTTGGAAGTGGTGCGTATCCTGGCTGCAGGGACCTGCGCCCGCCGGCCACCGTGGCGACCTCAGTTTGTGATGGTACAAACTGGCGAGCTGCTGTCAGCCGCTGCGGTGCCCTGCACTCTGCATGTCCCGAGGGCTGAGAGCAGGCCAGGCAGCGCCCCGGCCTCCCTTCGCCCTCTGTGTACCAGCCACAAAACCCCGCGCTCCTGGAGGCCCGCTGAGGCACGGGATTGCGGGCTGGCCCGGTGCGAGCTTCCCTGCACCAGCTCAGTTCTCAGGGCCGGTGTCTTTACAGAGAGGAAAGGGCAGCAGAGCGCGGAATCTTGCCTGAGCTCCGATACCCAGGCAGAGGCCCTGCTGGTGTCCAAATGCAGCTTAAGGGGCCCCAGCATTTCTGCTCTCCGGATCTCGGGACCCTGGTTCCTAATTCCAGACAGCTAAGAAGCTGGTGAAGAAGAGCGCTGTCCACGACTCCTTGTCAAAAAACCACCAACATGTAGGCCTTGTCCTGGGCCTTGACATCCATTAACACTAATTATAGCCTCAGTAAACCTGTACGTGCCTGAACCAGAGGTGAGGGAAAGCAACTCTCAAAGGGTGAGGGCTTTCTTGTAACCCCAAACTTATCAAGACAAAATGTTTAAGTTTTTTGGTTTTTTTTTTTATTTTTGTTTTTGTTTTTTAAACAGGGTCTCACTATGTAACCCAGGCTAGTCTCAAACTCACAGTAAGCCTCCTGCCTCAGCCTCCCAAGAGCTGGGATTACAGGCGTGCACCGCCATGCCCTGCAGTATTTTGATAATTATGTGTTATTAAAATTGACCATGATTAATATGAAGCGGGTTTTCATATTCCTGTATGAACTCTTGGATGCACAAATGATTGCTTTAAAAGCTACTGACTTACCAAGTGTTTCTCAGGTCTCTGTTAGCTTCAGACTAGAGGCCAGATGCTGACGGGGTGCAGTCCCTGGACAAGATTACCAAGAGAAAAGGGCTCCTGGGGAGGTCACATGGACAGCAGAGCAAGACGCTGACAAAACGTAAGAAAGCCACTTGTTTACTGTGGACCAAATTAAATAGCTATTAGGAATAAGATCTTCCAAACAGTGTTTGGTAAATTTAAATGGATAGATTTTCATTCTTTCAATGTGTAGAACACATAGAGACATACCCTTATTGAATAAATAGAGGTTATTGATTAACAGCACATTCTATCAAACAAGGGTTGGTGGCACTAAACTTTATATAAAATGCAACAGAAGAAATGTGACAACTGCATGGAGCACAGACAGTGCTGTCCTCCTCCATGCCTCTGTGCTGGCCGCCCTGGGAGGCACGTCACATTCCATGTAGATGACGCTTCTGGGAAGCAAGTGTGATTACCCCCGGTCAAATAAATCTGAGCGACTGTGCTAAGCTGAAGTAGAGCTTCTCTGCTATGGGGCTTTTAATTCAGCACGATGAGTTGATCCAAGCACTGAAGCTGGAAAGAATATGTACACACTGCCTTCCAGCCTCGTTAGATCATGGAGCATTTTCCCTCACCAAGCAGACTTTGAAACCAGGATCTGGCACGTGACACATTGGGAAACCACACTGAAAAGACGTCATGATGCCACGTGGAGTCACATCTCTGCCCAGAGGAGGCTCCCTGCCGGAGCGGAAGTGAAACAGAGACCCACATCACCACCACTGAACAGAACGAAGCAAACACTCGGAGATGCGGTGAAGCTGTGAGCCATTCACTCAGAGATGTTTATTAAACACACCTCAGTGAGCCGACTCGGTACTTTCCCAAGTACAGATTCTAGGTTTTCTTTACAAAACCACCATCTGCTCTTTCTACCAAGCACTGTACACATGCAGTCTTGTGGAAACTGCAAGGAGCAAGCCGTTCTCATTGTTTCTGAAACTGCCATCAGCAGAGCAAGCGTTTCCTGACAGGTCCTCAGATACGCGCTCCATGGGTGGCCTGAGAATTGAGGCCACATCTGTTCAAATGCAGAGCAGAGGCTCTCCCTACCCTCACCTGTCTAGAGTTAGAGTGTCTAAATGACACACGCATCATTAAAGCATTACTGATGTGAAAGTACAAGGTGCCAGCCGATAATATCAACCCATCCAGCCACAGCCATGAAAAAATTCTTCTGCACTGATGGGGAAAATTAACTTTTAATACTTCTTTTCCAAGAAGCTATCAAAACAAGGAAAAAATGAAGTCCATAATATTGATATTCTAGTAGTGAGCTAGCAGGGAGAAAGAATGAACTGCATACACCCATGTATGACGGCTTAACTCATGGCCAAATTGTAATGCCCAGCTGACCCGAGTCCGAGTGGTGCTGGGCGCGGAGGGCCCACCTGAGGACCACTGTGAACAGCATGAAATGGGAGCTGGAAGGGAGAGTGGTGCTGTTGCTTCTCCTGGAGAAGCCTGTGTGCTGCTTTTCCTGATATGAACTCTGCTGTTCTCCTCAAAGGAGCTCAGGTCTTCGCTATCACTGAGGCTGGCTGAGGTTCTTTTCAGGGGAGCTCTGGTCCTTACCTTGAGCATCACTTCCTGGCTCCAGTGCAGATCCCTCTGCCTGCTGGCACAGATCCTTCATCCCACTGGCGCAGAGTTTCTGGCTTCCACTGCTGACCTTTGGGCCTCCCTAGTGCAGATCCTTTATTCGGACTTGCATGAGCCATTGTGGTGGACTCCAGGCCTCCAGCTGGACTTGTGGAGGGCATTGCTATGAGCTCTTGCCATGGGCTCAGATCTTCAGCTGGATTCTTCGGGTGTCTAGTGTTTGGACAGACCTCCCATACACTTCTGCACTTGACTCTTTGGGTGAATATTATAAAATAATCCTTTAAATTACGTGGCCTGTATTAAACCTTTCCCCCTTGTAAACCCTGACTGCAACACGAGGAGAATCTAGATACCTGTCCAGCCGCCTTTCCAACTCTCAATCAAATTCCTCAATATGTTCACTTCTATAACATGATTTTTCCTTCTGAATACTGGTATCATATTTGAGTTTGAAAAACATCTATTGCTTAAACTTATTTTCAAAAGAATAATTCAAGAGATAACGTCACAGAGATTTCAGGTGTATATTATGTCCATTTGCCTCTATTAAATGAGAATTTCAATAACTTTGTTCATGAGGAGATTGAAAACATAAATTGCAAATGCCTCCAACTGCTTAGATTCTGTGCTTCAATTTCCATGCAGCTTCCAACCCCTGCTTTCATTGATTCAGCTCAGACTGGAAGAAGGGAGAAAAAAATTAGGCATTTAGGGAAGGAGAAATTAATGGCACTTAGGTAGTCTTTGTTTAGGAAGAATTATGCAATACCCATTCAAAGTTAGATTTCCAATAATTTTATAGACACCACAGGGGTATTGTTTAAGAGCTGACCTGGGAATATATAAATGTCTAAGCAAAATAATATGATGATGATGATGATGAGACCCACAATTTCTGGTTCAGTGTTAACACACACATAGCCGTACAAACACACACACACACACACACACATCCAAAGGCACACAAAACCCATCTTTAAGGTGTTATATTTAATATTTTCTGCTGCAGCTAAAATGCTTACATGTATTTTTAAGTAGTTAAATGCCAACATCTAAACCAAATACTAAACTCTTGCAAAAAAATTTTTTTCTCAAACCAGTCAATCTGCATCAATTATGTTTCAGTTTGCTCCTTTATGTAAGGAGAGCATGCTGTTGTAGAAAAGCAGGGGAGATGGAAGGAAATACATTTCGCCTGCAGTTTTGCTGGGATGACAAGTTACCACACTGCCCAGAAATGAGGCTGCTGATTAGCATTCTACCCTGGGCCAGTGGGGAGACATGCACAGCTGCTGTGCCCACACCGGGTCTCTGTCCCCCAAGATCCACCAGGTGCTGTACATCTGCTTACAAACACCCTTTTCCGCTATGCCAAATGTAATGTCCACATACAACTGTCACAGACTGTAGCTGCGGTCTCAGAGATGGTCGCAGTCTCTGTTATCATCTAATCCTTCCACCAATAGTCTCACTTGGAGGTAATCACAACCCCGGCCTCAGCCAACCAATGGCACCATGTGGCCGGTGATTATGTGGAGGAAAAGTCAGCCAGAGAAACGGATTCTTCTTCTGCTGAGTTAATTTGGCTGACAAACAAATGCTTGAAAACATTCTAAAAAAGAGTTTGTTCCAAAGCTCACCTTCAACTTTACATCTTCCAGGAAGCTGCTGCCTCCTTTCTAAAGCATCATTTTTCCAAAATCCTAATTTCCCAAAACTCATTTTTCACTTAGTGTCTTATTCTTAAAATGCTCATGGGTATTTATCGTGCCTTCGCAGCTTCACCAGAAGTTCAGAGCCTCACTGCCGTGATCCTAGCCTGAGTCCTTCACGCTACCTACACAGTAGCTGCCTCTGTTTGATTCCCTACCCTGCGACACTGGCCAGTGACAGGGCCTCCCTTCTCCCTTCCCCACCGCACATCAGAGGCAAGCTCACCCCAGGAGGGATTCTCCACTGATTGGATGGACAGGTCTTGGGACACAAATGAGATGTCAGCTTTATTTGTTGCACAGATCAAATGGTTTGTTCCAAATGCTTAGAGGTACACATGGGTGCACACACACACACACACACACACACACTACTTGGCACATGTTATTTCTGGTGTCCAGGGAGTATGCCCACCCTGACTTTGTAACCAGGCTCTGGTCTTCATTTCAAAAGAAACCATCTCAGAAAAATGTAAAACTGAGGCTTCATCTCCCCTCTTAAACCGTCTGTTGCTGGAAATCTTACTCCGCCTCCTCGTTTGTGCCATGGTATCACCAGTGGCAGTGCAGCCATCCAGCCCCGCCTCGTAACCTCACTGCAACTTCAAATCTCTCAGATCCCCTTTTGGTTTGTTAGTGACTTAAGAGAGGTTTCCCACTGTCTTGAAAAAGTCAATGAAAGGAGCCAAAAGCCATTCAAATGGCAATGCTTGGGTTCTGAAGAAACAACTGATCCAGCAAAGGTCAGGAATTGGAGACCCAAATGTCACTCATCACCAGAATCATAGGCTTCTGAAATCCCTCTTCTTGGCTGCTCTAAGGACCTGTGACTACCCAGCAAAGGATGAGAGAGAGAAAGGAGAAGGCCAGGCATGGACACGCTAAACCCCACCAGTTGGAACACATCTCGCCCGCTGCACTTAGTACCCTGCCAAAATATTTACACATTGCTTGTTACGTAGCAGGCATTGTTCAAGTGCTTCCCATATATCAACTCACATGGCCTCACAATAAGTCCATGAGAAAGGCGAGGTAACATCTCAGGGAACTGAAGCACTTGCCAGAAGTGCTTCACAGAGGTGAGCTGTCGACCCGGCTGCCGGCTGCAGAGCCTCTGTGCACTGCGTGGAGGGGTGGACCCATGGGATCTGGTGAGGAGAAATCTGGTCAGCGACTCCCATCTGGGTTCAGTTCTACTGCACTCACACCGCGAAGTGAGAGAGTAGATGACGTAACTGAATATTCTTAACGTCTCACCGCTAAGACCAAGACCTTACAAGGTGTTCTTGTCCAGCACTCATCTGCGTAGGACGCAACAGTGCCCATGTTGGCAGCCTCACTGGCCCACCAGGACAGGACCTCAAAGTCAGGATGCTCGGCCCCTCCCCAGGGCTTCCTGCTTTTCTCCCACCCACTGGGACCTCAGCTATCCAGCAGGGACCTGTGGCCAGCCAACACTGGAGTCTCAGCCACTTCAGTTCTTCTACATGTGTGTACAAGCACAGGGCAAGACCCAGCTAAAATGACGGACACTTTTAGGATTTTTCTCCAAACATGTGACACCAGAATCTAAGCAGCAGTCTGTGTAAGGAAACATTCAGTTGTCCCTGGTACTTTCCCTACTTTTTTTTGCCCACAGCCAAAACACCACCCAGTGGTGTCATCCTAACCCACTTCCATTCTTGCTCTTTCCTCCCCCACGCCTCTGCCCTCATGCAGGTTCTTACCTGCCTCACTCACATGCTCTGGCAGCCACTTTGTCAGCTTGCCCCTCAGCTCAGCCCCTCTACACTTTCCTCTGCTCAGCACTAGGTGACCTTTCTAAAAGGCAAACATTATCATCTAACTCTAGGTAGGAAATACCCAGAATGGCTCTCCAAGATCTTTTGAGGAACAAATAAATTTGCATTAGCATAATGTTTGTTCCTTAAATCAATTTTTAAAAGTACAGTTTGCAAAACACTTTCAGTTCTACTTTCTCACTTAATTACCCCAAGAAAACCTCAGTACCCAGCAAACCTTTGCGTTACTCCTCGTACTGTTTTCTCTTGCTCCAAGTGCACTAAGCTAATTCCCATTTCCACATTCACCCTATTATGGTTTATTTCTCCCAAAATACTTCCGTGCTCAGAATGGGTGTTTAGAAGGCGACTAAATCATAAAAGCTCTCTACTATTCTGAGCTGAATGTGCCATAAGGAAAAGGGTCTGGCCGGAAGAAGTTGGTCACTGGGCGTGTGACATGGAAGGCTGTGTCTTGACTCTTTCCTTTTCTCTTTGCTTCCTACCATCAGAAATAAGCAATTTTCCTCTACTAGATATTTTTACCACGCTTTTCATGCTTTAGAACCAGCCTACTTTGGACAGAATCCTCTAAAAATCATGAGCTAAAATAAACCTCTCCCCCTTCAATTTGTCGGGATGGATATTGACTCAGCAAAGGAAAGTGACAAAGGGAGATTTTGTCAGCAGAGAGGTGGGGTCATTGCTATAAAACTACCTGACAATGCAGTTGAGAAGACTTTGCCACTGGTTTGCAGGAGGAGTTTGGAAAGGTTTGGAAATGTTAGCTGAAAAGCAGCACTAGAATTGTGGCTGTCACACTTGAGAGGAGACTCTGGTGAGAACTCAGAAGACCAGAATGCTGGCAGAAAAGTGGAGGGTAAGCATCAGGCTCAGGAGATTTCAGTTGCAAACAAGAACTCTATTGCCAGTTGGACTAGAGGCCATGTGTGTTATTCTTTGGCAGAAAATTTGTCTGCATTCTTCCCATGTTTAGAGACTTCTCAAGGTTGGTGATGTAGCTCAGTGGTGATGTAGCTCAGCATGCAGAACGCCCTGAGTTCAAGCCCCAGTTCCATGAAAAATAAAAGAAACCTCCCCACAAAAAAAACAGACTTTGAAGGAGACTGGGAGTAAGGTTGATGGATTAATTAACTTAGCAAAGGAAATTTCAAGGCAACACAATGCCCAGGATATCATATGGTACTTCTGGCCATCACTACTCAGATTTACAGTGAAAGGAAATGATTTGCTTGATGATTTGGAAAGTTTAGTGTTTGGTCAGAAAGGAAGCACCTGCAAAGTTGTATCAAAGAGGGTCATGGTTGTTGACATTAGCATTATAAAGAAGCCAAATAATTTGTGTCAAGACAATAGGAAAGGTGTCTTGAAAGTATCACAGTAATAAGCAAGGCACTATCTTTCACTGGCTCAAGGGGTGTGTAAAAGGGTAAAGGAAAAAGTCCTTTGAAAGATTTTGCTTTGGAAAGAGAACCTCAGGGTAACCTTTTCTGGAGAAGGACTATCTAGAGAATTCATTCCCTGGGATTCATTTCACAGTGAATCCAGGCATTCAGAGGTCTCTGCATCTCTGACACAAGGAGGCCAAGCTCCTGCTTAAGCTGGTGGCAGATTTTGGGATCACCCATGTGGTGCCGGCTTTACAGGAATATAGAATGCATGAGTTGTGAGATCAGGGAGGTTTTGACTTAGAATTTCAAAGGAAGGCCTAAGTCTGAGAAATCAGGCAGTGTATCTCTGACCATGTGTAAAGGAGAAAGTGCATAAAGCTGTGAGAATGAAACTTGAAGTGCAGTAGGGACTACAGGAAGCTGGTGATTCCAGGAACATGGAACATCTCCTGAGGAAAAGCTCAGGAGGTGAGTGAAGCCACTCTAAGACTCAGTCGATGAGGCTGCAATCAGCATGCTGCATGAGCAGGGCTGCCAATCTCTCCGGAGTTCACATCCCATCACCACTTGCCCCAGGTGCTAAAGGTGGAACTACATGATTAATATTTGCTTTGCTGGGTTAGGTCTCATTTCAGTCCCATTCCTTCCTGTCCCCTAATTTATGCCCTTTGGAATGTCAATGTTTACCTTGTGCAGTGTTAAATTTGTTTTTTATTTGTACAGGAGCTCAAAGCTAATAATAGTTTTCCTTAACTCTTGAGATGACTTTGGCTTAGACTTTTTAGCAATGCTGGAACTGTTAAAATGTTAGCAACACTTAGAGATGGACTAAATGCAATTTGCATAAAATGTTAGAAATTAGTCTTTTGGGGCCAAGGGCAAAACATTAGGGTTTAGATCTAGAATATCCCAAAAGGCTCAGCTACTCAAAATGAGACTTGTGTAAGGTGATTGGATGGTGGGGGTGGAATACTCATCAGTGCAGAATATGCTGCTGGAAAGTGGGGACTGCTCAGAAGAAGAGGGTTCCTGGGGGTGTGATCTGGAAGGATTTATCTCCCTCCTGAGCTCCTCCATTTACTCTCTCCCTCTACCACGCCCTTCCTGCCTGTCAGCCAACTGTGGCCCAGTTCTAAAAACCATGAGCTGGAATAAGCCTCTCCTCCTCTAACTGTGTCCACTGTGTTTTGTCTCAGTGACATCAGAGTAACTAAGACACCCTGTTGTAGTCAGGGTTATACAGAGAACAATTAGAATAAGGACATGGAGTTTACAATATTATTTTTATGATGTCACCCAAGCTTAACACAAGAAAATAGAGGAAATCTATCCACATCACTAAAAAGACAGAATATTTAGCCAAGGGCCTGAATCCCACAGCAATGTCCCACATGAGTCCAAATGAAGACCCAGAGCTCACGACAATGCCTCCCACAAGTCCAACTGGAGGTTCAGAGCCCACAAGAAGGACTCACGCCAGTCTCCTTTATGGATCCGTGCTGGGAAGGTCCAAAGGTCAGCAGTGGAAGTCAGAAAGTCTATGCCAGCAGGGTGAAGGATCGGTGCTGGTAGGTTGAGGGTTCTATGCTGGAGCCAAGAAGTCACACTCACAACAAAGACCAGGGCTGTCCTGAAAAGCACCACAGCCATCCTTAGCGACACGGAGGCCCCGAGCTCCTCCTCCGACAAGCACAGTTGAGTACATGCCAGGAAGCCAGCGTGACAAATTCATCCTGAAGACCAAGCAGCACACGTCTTCCCCTCCGGAGCCAGGAAGCAATGCTCAATGTGAAGATCAGAACTTCTCCAGAAGAACCAACGGCTCAACAGCAGCTCGTATGAGAACCCACAACACCTCAACATCTTAATGCAACTAATGTGAATAGCTTCTCCTTCTCCTCATCTCTATTTATACTGGCAACTTTCCTCAGTGATGCATCTACACTCAGCACCCTGCTGATGTAATCCAGCTGGCATTAATTTGACCACCAGTTTTCAATCCATAATACACAACCTGTTATTTATGTATATTCCTTTGCATCACTGTTTTTAATTTTAAGGCCTCTTTTTCTGTATTCTGTATCTTATAAAATGCTAACTGCTTTCCCTTTGTATCTCTTCCTTTATCCATTGTTTATACCAACACCTCGCAGTAGTAAGCCCCATTCATCTTTTGCAGTGGTTCTAATTTTATACCCAGGGCTTGGAAAACTGTGGTATGTGCTGAAAGCTAAATACCACTCACTACCTGTTTTTGGTAAACAATGTTTTATTAGAACACAGCCATGCTCTTCTATTTACTGTTGTCTATGGCCACTTTCAGTCTACACTGAAGTGTTGAATAGTTGTAACATAAGTATCATCCTAGAAGACTAATCTATTTAATACTGGCCCTTTTGGAAAATATTTGATGGCCTCTGATCTATGGCTGCTCAAGGTCAACCAGACGTCCTGAGAAACACCAAGACTGACTATAGCCTTACTGCGGTTACATGACCCAGTTCTGGTTCCAAGAGAGTAGCTCAACAAGCAGACCCTTCCACCAGCAGGCGCTACTTTTTTTTTTTTTTTTGGAGACGGGGCTACCACCATGGTCTTGGGACACTGATTTTGGGTGACTCCTCTGCATCTCAGAGCAAGGATGAGTTCAGCATTCCAAACTACTAATGATCTTCCCTTTGCCAAATATGCAACTGGCCCAGGCCTCTCACATAGCTGTGTTTCACTGTGTGCCCGCTGTCACCTATTACAACCAAGAGAAGTGCAGGTGGCAGTGAGCACCGCTTACCTACCTTCAGCGACTGCGCCCTCTGCTCCCGGTACCATATGAATGCCTCACTTTCTTGAGCGACTCCTTACCGTAATGCCAGGCAGTCCTTTGTGAGTGACCATGCTCATTTCTTCTAGAGGCACCCAGACTTGCTCCATAAGGCCAGCCTCCCCTTCAGCCAATGTCTCTTCTCACTGATGACCAAAGCAGACAAGTTGTGCTATACCAGCTGGTCCTAGTTAGGCTCCCAAGCCAGGCAGAATGAAGGATAAGGATTCCTTGAATGAATGGATTCTCTCCTTGCTCTGCTCTCAGTCCCTTACCTACCCTTTCCCCTGGTTCAACATACAGAAGACAGGGCAGGGTGAGCACTGAAAGATATCACATTCTAGGAAGGCAGCAATGAAGACATTGTTGTAACATGTGTCCTCTTACATTTATGTTATAAAATTCCAAACAGCAAATTTAAATGGCCAGAAAACAAATGATCATATATATTGTTCTGAATTCTCTGAAACAGACTTGTACTGTATCTCCATCACCATCACTGAGTCACAGCCTGAGAGCCGGGCTCAGGAGCAACAGAGTGGAAGGGGGAGCAGAGTCATCGGTAAGGACAGAACCACCCTTCCATAAATGGGTTAGGAAAGCGTAGAGCTAAGACGTTCCATGTGGTTTAAATACACCACATATTTAACAAAGCCAATCACAGCAACCAACAATAGCACTGCTGTGTGCTGCTCATGTGTTTCTTACAGACTCAAGGCTTGCAGTTCGCCTGCAGTGGTACTTTTCACAAGAAGCTGCCTCTTGGGATGAAATAGGTAGGAAGCCACAGTGCCTGGAAATGGTGGAGACTCCGCCCACGCACTGCTTGGACAATATTGAAATTACCTAAGTACCTCTTTTTATCCGTAATCTGATATTTTCATGAATAAATCATTCCAGTATGAGCCCAATAGCTGTTTATATTTTCCCAAAATAAAGCAAAATCTATTTCCAGAACTGGGAATACAAATCCAGCAGAGGTTCAAACCAAGCCACTGAGGTTCAGTTAATATCATTTCTTTCCTACACAAAGGATTTAAAAAATTGAAAAGTCAGCAAGGCAATCGCATAGCCGAGAGATGGAGCCGTATCATATCCAACGAGTGACCTGCCTGAGGCCATCTGCATTTGGCAATCACAGATCACACTCAGGACTAAAGCCCTGCGAGGGCCTTGGCACCACAGCGCAGGGGTGATTCCAGCTCCTTCATTCACTAGCTGTGCTGTTGGACGGCTTCCCCTCTCCAAATCGATTTCTTCAGTATAACACTCAGAGCTCTAGTAATTTCCATGCAACCTAGCTGTGAGTGTCAAAAAGACTACAGAAAAAGTTCAAGCCAAGAAGGCTGTTAATAACTGTGGTAGATATGAAGGACCTCGTGTTTTAGTTTATTTTCAATAGACTCTAAAATAGCTTTTCCTATGTGCCAGGCCCTGCTCCAAGTGCATCAGAAATATCACCTTATTTAATAGGTAAATGTGTCTTTTTGTATGTCATACCAAGACTGGAACCCAGCACTTCACATGCTGGGTACCTTTCCACTGACCTGCATCATTAGCCATCCGGTTTTTAAACTTTATTTTGAGAGATGGTCTTGCTAAGTGGCCCAAGCTATGCTCAAATTTGCAATCTTCAGGCCTTAGCCTCCCACATACCCAGGATTACAGGTGTACATCACCACATCCAGCCTGTACCTCATTTTAAGGCCCAAAGATTTGCAGTGATTGAGCTCAGGGTCCCAAGCTAATGAGACTATTGCCAAGATTCAAACTCAGGTCAGTAGGTTCCAAATCACTAAGCTCTACTAAGCTCTACTGTCTCAGGAAAGGTAACTATTATTATCACTCAATAAGTGGTAGCACTTTACTGTCATTATTATAAATGAGCAAACTGAAGTCTAGAGGCACCAAAACAGAAACAAAGCTAAAAATAAACCCTGGGTCTAATGTTTCCCTGTAAATTGCCCTGTCCACTCTGCTGTACATTTCCTGCTGAAACGACAATTATGTAAGAAGTAGTCAGATGGTGCATCGCCTGCCGAATAAAACCTATCATACAATATATCAGGTATTATTAGCAGAGAAAAAAAGACCATTTTTTGTCCCATACTCTGATTATGCCAATCAGAAAGAGAAAGCAAGTGAGCTTGTCCTTGCTTCCAGACAGAAATAAGAAACACACCCCATGCTCCCAAGAGTTTAGAAGCCACTATCCCAATCTGCACCAAAAGCAGGAGTACAGTTTTTTCTAGGAAGCACAGTAAAACCTTTGTGAGTGTCAGAGGCAGAGGAGTGCACCATGGAGAAGGCACGGCAGTGCTGGACTTTGCATCAGTGCCAGGGCCTCCAGGAAGCTGGGTTTTGCAGTGTGGCTGCCTGCTTGAGACTGAGCTGAAACAGCCATGGGTTCAGGCAGAATCTGGGGGCAGGCCGCAGCCTCAGCCTTCTCCTATGGCCTCACGTCTTCCTAAAAAGAGAAGCCCACTTCCTCCTCTGGGGCTTATTTAGATCACAGAATAAGTCAAGAGTCATCAAATGTTCAGGAAAGAGCCAGATTTAAGCTCTCTGACACATGCAGTCATGGTCTGAACAGTTCAACCCCACCACTGTGGCAGAAGCTGCCAGAGTCTCGTGCCTGAGTCACAGAATGGGCGTGGCTGTGTTCGGATGAGCCCTGCTTAGAAAGCAGACAGGAGACAAGAGAGGGCCTGCAGGCTAGAGTCTGTTGATGACCCCACAGGAACCCTTCTGCAAAGGGACCCTGATTTAGCCTGCACCCCATGCATGCCAGGGCCCAGGGCCACACCAGCTGCTCGTCTCCATCTGGTAAGGTCCGAGACCTCACTCACTGCTGCTTCCCTCTGTGTGCCAGAATCCAAGATCAGCAGCCAGGAATCCGACCTGTGACCTGTGACCTGTGACCTCTGACCTCTGACCCTTATATCCCCGGGCTGTCAGCACAAACTCTCAGCCTTCCCAGCTCCCTTCTTCCTCCCTTCATCTCTCCAGTGTTGGCATAGGCCCCATGCCTGTGTCACCCACCGTGGCAGCCACAAGGGGCCCCTGAGAGTGCAGATCTGACTGCTGTGAACTGGGATGTGCCACAAGCTCAAACCAGTTTTCAGAAGTTTATGAAGAAAGGTTTATGAAGAAAACCATTTTATATCAGTCACACATTAAATAAAATACATTAAAATTATTATCACTTATCTGTCTTAATATGTTGCGGAAATTTTTCGAATAGAGTAGCCTGCATTTATCCGGAGAAGATATGGGTTAAGCCAGCCAGCACCTGAAACTACAGCTAGTGTCTCATCTTACATGTAGCATTTTCTTTCTTATACCTATGTACCTAAGTATCTCAACCGCCTCTCATCACTAGGACCAAACACCAACTCTTACAGTTTCAAGGAGGGAAGTACATTTTGGCTCATGGCATTGAGAGGATTCAGCCGTAGGCAGCTGGCTGCAGACAAAAATAGCAAAAACTGCAGCAGACTAAAACATCCTGTAGTAGATGATTAGCTCAACAAGACAGCGCATGAGTGGAGTGGAATTCTATAAATATCCCCAGGGAAGAAGGAACTCTGGTTCCCACACACTTAAATGAGCCTGCAGGGGAGCGCAGGAGAGGCTGGCTGCATGGGGAAATAGAGACCGCAGCGGTAAAGGGGAGGAGAAGCTGGCAAAAGTGAGCGAGGGAACCTCCACTGCTAAAAATTGTACACATGGCGTCATAGCAGTAATACCTTTATATAAAACTGTGCCTATATGACCATATTCTTTAAAAACAAAATGTCATAAAACACAGGAGAAGTAAAGGGAAGCAGGCAGAGAGCAGGCAGAGTGTGGGTTATAAGTGAATTTCACCTAACAGCCACTGCATTTCCCAAGTTTTTCAGAATGTGCATGTATCTTGTTGACAGTAGCACTAGAAGCAAACCAAAGAAAAAGTCATATCTGATGTACACTCAAAACATGATCATTTTTACAGTATGCAATGATGTTAAAAATAATGATTGGAATGTTATCCAAGAAAGCATATCTTTTAAACTGTGCATAATTCATAATCCATAAAAATAATGTCATGTCTCACAGGTTCTGATTTCACATAGTTACACTTAACAATACATTAGTAGGATTGCTCAGTTAAAAGTGAACAAGAGCCTGCTTTATTTCCAATGAACACGCGGAGACGTAAGGCACAAGGAGGGACTTTGACTTTTGGCCACTGCCAGGCACCCCATGGAATCAGTCAGCTCCTAGCCTCACCCTCAGGCACAGCTGTCTTCTCTGTGGGCCACCATCAGACTGAGAGGTGTGCAGGACACACTGCTGGGCTCCAGCAGCTCTGCTTACGTGGAGTTCTGTCTGGGGTCATAGGGCTCCACAAGGACTGGAAGTCAGCTCCAGAAAGGATTCTGAGGCAGCATAATTGGGACTGAGAATACTTAGGTTAACAGCCTTCCTGAAGTGCTCAGGCTGTTTGGAAATCTACAATTTCTCTTTGGAAGACATGAGTTTTTCCTTTCATTACACTCAATTCTTTGCTTGATGGGAACAATTGATGGGCATCTCTGCTGGACTGAACCGAGCACCATAATATACTGGGCAGAGAGAAGTGGGGCAACATGCCTTTTAGCATGTTTATTTCTGCAAAAGAAAAAGTGCGGTGAGGTGGAGAGGGTTCTCAGCTTAGGGGTGGGGAGCATGTACTGTAGCTCTAACTCCATGCATAGCCCTTCCGTGCAGAGTCACAGGAATAAAGAAACCCGGCTCAAGTCTGAGCGCCACCACCACACCGATGTTTCAACCCCTTACAAATCCACGCATACCACACCGCTGCTCAGAGGCTGGGCTCACCTCCCTCTGCCCTTGACCCTGCTGAGTTAATCTGTGTAAGGAGGCAAACAAATAACAGGCAGAGACGGTGCCCAGCACTCCTCTCTCACTGGGTGTTTTCAACTTAACTCGCTTCTCACACACACACACACACACACACACCTGCTGCGGTGTCAATCAGATTTACAAGCAGTGGATTGTGCCAAATTCCTCTGCCTCCTAAACCCAGACGATAGAGGGTTTCAGGGCCATACCATACTCTCCTAGCAACCATGAAGACCACCGCACCTGTGTTCAGATATACAATGAAGTCCATGGCCAGGGATCCAGAATTAGTCAACTTTCTATTGTTGGGATATAATATCAGATACACACAATGGAAAGGGGAGGTTTATTTTGGTTCACAGCTTCACAGGGTTTAGTCCATGGTCGCTGGCTCCAAGGCACAACATCATGGCAGACAAGTATGACAGGAAAAAGAGACAGAGACAGAGAGACCTTTCAAAATCATGGGCCTAGTGACTCACCTTGGCCAACTGGCACCACCTCCTAACAACATACACAGCTGTGGACTTGTTAATGAATTAATCACATTAGCCCATGAACATGACCCAATCACATTCCAAAAGTTCCACCTCCGACACCTAAGACTTTTGAAGGATAGGTTAGACCTAGATCATAAAACATCACAGGGACAACTTTCTGTTCTGAAGACATAGTGTGACCAGCCCAGAACCACAACTCCAGACAGGTTAATGACTACACTTTTAACAAGCAATCGCTATGCTGTACATGCTCTGAGGCTGCTGTCTGTCCAGGCCACCCTGTCCCAGAGTCCTTCTTCCCTCACGTGCACAGAGGCCCCCTACACACTGCTTTCCCACAGCTATTGTAACCAACCCCATGAACTTGGCAGTTAAAACACAGTGCTCTGGGGGTCAGAAATCTGAAGTCAGTGTCACTGGGTGGAATTGAGGCATCTGTGGTCCTGCTCTTTCTGGAAGATCTGGAGGAAAATGGTCTCTTCGCCTAGTTCAGCATCCAGGGCCGCACTTGGTGCATGCTGTGGCCTGTGGGTTCCTCCTTCCTCTTCGTGGCCAGTAGTGTAGCATCTCACTTTTGTCCTCACATTGTGTTTTGTTTTTTTTTTCAGTCAAGTTTCTGTCTGCCTCCCTTTTGTAAGGACGCTGTGATTAGACTTAATCACGCTATCTGGATAACACAGGATTTTCTGACCACCTCAGAGTCCACAGATAAAACACATCCGCAACTCCCTTCAGCCAGCCAAGCATCACTCCTAAGCCCAAGGTCCGCACGTGAGTATCACGGGGACCACGAGCCTGCCCGCCACACCTGGCAGCGCTGCGTGTTCTATTAAAACATAAATCCTCTCTATGGGAAGTGATAATGCTACTTATTAGTTTTACTGCAATCTGGTCCACAATGAGGAAAATCAACCTTCACAGCTTAAAAGGGTGCAGAACATTTTATAAAACCCGGGCAGGTGTCAGTGGGAAGGAAGGTGCCGCCACTCCTCATCTGTGCTCTCAGCGGAGACGAAGTCACGCTGTGAAAACAAAAACAAGACCCTGTGAGACTAGGGTCCAACCCTAGGCCTGACAAGCGTGAACATCTGTCCCTCATTTTCCTGCCCCTGGGAACTTGATTCCAAGCCCTTGTGTGCTGAGACATTGTGGAGCTGCACTCCGGGGGCTCCAGCCCTGGCAGCCCAAGCCCCCCCGCCAGACATCTGCCCCCCCTCTAGCATTCTCTGCCTGTCACTCAGGGCCCTTTTCTGGGCTGGCCCTTTCCAAGTGCTCCTGTCACAGGGCTGGAGGTGACATCTTCTTTCCCGGGAGACAGGCTGACTGCCATGGTAACCTGGGCCCATTTTCTTTTCCTTCCTTCTCTTCTTTCCTCAAACCCTCCAATCCCAGAAATATTTGAAAGGAGAAGAAAGGGCCCCATCTCTGTTCCCAACTTTATGAGACAAAGAGCAAGTGCTAAAAAATAGCCAACCAGCTTGAAGAGATAGACAGACTGGCTAGAAACGTGGGAAGGTTTTGCTGCGTTGCTGTTTTTCTCCCTTTCTGGGGATGCCGCTTGTGCCACTCCTAATTTGGGAAAGTAGTGAGCACCCTCTCAAGAGGAAGGAGGGGACTGCGTCGTCCAGCTGCTTGGGCTCCTCGCTCCAGGCCTCCCAGCCTCCCGAGCGGTGGGCTCCTCTGTGCTCTCAACACAAGCGCCCTGCGGGCCTTCTGCATGCCAGGAAGGAATCAGAGCACAGCGTAGATCCCCGGGTCTCCAACACTGCCACCTAAACAGCAGAGTTTCCATTTTACAAATAAGAACGAACATGCAGAGTCATTCAAAGACTTGGTGGATGCTCAACTGGCATGTGCTGTCTTCCACCGCCATGGACTGTCGCCCTCTGCCGTGCCATTCTGCTTTGGACCTAGCCGATTACGGACTGCAAACTCCGCAGACTGAGAGCTAAATAAACCTTTCCTCCCTTAGCCTTCAGCATCAGTATTTTATCTCAGCAAGGAGATAAGTAACTAAGACATGCTTTCAAATGATAGCAAAGTCCACTCGTAAATACTCAGAAGGATGCAGGCACCCTCTGTCCCTGCTTGGAGAAGCCCCAAGTCAAGACTGTCCTCATGGCCAGGGCCTTGAGAGAGCGGCCCCAGCTGCCAGGCCCTGAAACCTGGTGGCAGCTGCCTCCTGGGATGTCCTGTGGAGTGGCAGCAACCTCCCCACCACCGAGCAAGGACAGTGATGCTGACCGAGCCAGGCCAACGCTGAGGTAAACATTGTGTTTATTTGTTAGGGCTGCTCCATAAGCTGCGTGGTTTAAATGACAGAAATTCATTTATTCAGGGTTCTGCCCAGAACCAGGGTATCAGCAGGGTCACATTCCCACTAAGAAACCTAAGACGTCTTTTCCAGGCCTCGCCGGTTTCTGCTGGTCACCCAGATTGCAGTGTCAGCACTCCAGCCTCTGTGTCAGTGCATGACTCTGTTCCAACCTTACTTCCTCAGAAGACCGTGAGTCATACCGACTCAGGGGCCACTGTCCTAGCTAATTACATGTGCAGTGCTCCTTTTCCAAGGAAAGCCCCACACTGGGAATGCAGAGGTTAGGACTTTAGCATAACCACGGCGGGTGCAGAACAGAAATCAACGTAAAACAAAACTCCCAAAGATCGCAGGCCCAGCCCAGCCCCAGGCCCGCTGCTCAGGCTTGGTGTGGAGGGCCGGTTACTCCTTTCCCTGAAGACTGGGCACAACAAAACTGACCCGGGGGATTTCAGCAGGACAGTCTCAGATTTTATCTAGAGACACAATTCCCCCTCGAAACCGACACGCAGCCTTCACTGCACATTACAGTTATGTGGGGCTGCTTTGCACAAATGCCACCTCTGCCCTAGAGCACCTGGTCTTACTTTCCGGGGTGACGTCTGGACATTCTGCACCCTGAGTTGACTGTAACACACAATGTTGGTCACTGCTCATCTACTCTGTTCCCTGAGAAGAGCTGGTGTGACTGGGTGAGGGGATAAAACACTATCCTGTGCTTTTCACACAGGAATCTGTATAAGAATAGTCAGAGGTGCTAGTAATAGAAGAAGGTGGCTATAATTCTGAGGGCAGCCACCAAACTTTCAATCCAATTCCCATTTCCGTACTAATTGGAGCAAGTACCATCCCCTTGTGATCCTGCCTGGTGGAGTGCGGCCTCTGCGCCTGCGTCCTCCCGGCTCAGGGCCCACGGTGGCTCCTTCTGGGCAGGTCCTCCCTGGAGGCTGCAGCTCCCCCAGGGTAGGGCCAGTGTCTACTGCAGGGTGAGTGAATGAATCAGTAGAAAGCCCAAAGATTGGGGGAGGCAAAGGAGATGCTGGCAATACTTATTGTTAGTCACTGGGAAGAATGGCATAGTTGAGACTTTGCCAAGAATAGACATTATTTTATTTTTATTACCTTTGTTTCAAAAGTCTTCATTTGGCACTAAAGTTGAGAACACAGTGAGCTCTGCTCACCTCTTGTAAAACTATGCTTTCTAGCAAAAATATTTCTGAAAACAAGGTATCTATCCCCAAGGCTTCAGACGCTTTTCCAGGAGAACAAGTATCCTTCTCCTCTGGCATTAGAATGAGACCTAGAGATCCATGGCAAAGCATGAAGGATCCAGGATCCACTCCAAGCAGAATGACCAGCAGGGCATGTTGGCACACCTCTGGGATCTGAGCACACAGGGAAGCTGAGGCAGGAGGATCATTGCTTACAGTGGACCTTGTCAGGTTAGCCGTATAGTGAACCCTGTCTCAAATGAACTTTTTAAAAAGGTGGGGGTATATCTCACTGTGAAGGCCCTGGGTTCAATCCCCAGTATTACAAACAAACAAACAAACAAAAACAATAATGCCTTGTCCGGGAACATTGCTAAATACAATATTCCAATCCAACTCAACTGTTCCGTATATGCAGGAACACCTTCACACAAGAAAAAATTATACACTTTATTACTTCTTGAAGATCTAAAAACACGACTGCTGCCATACCTAAATATTTGCATTACCTGATAGCTTTTTTTCTTCCAAAAAGTGTGTGACAGTAATACAGGGCCAGTATCATTTTTTCAGAAAACTGAAATGCAGAGGTGTTTTAAAAATGAAAATATTTATCCATGTGCTATTTATTGAATAAATGCCTGTTTGGTGAATACCTGCTATGTTCCATGCATGATGCTTTGAAGAGAAGACATGGAGAGGTTAAAGTGGGGCCTTTATCTTCAGCAAATCTCATTCTAGCATGGGGGAGAAAGCGAAGCTGCTAAATCGTTGTTAGGGCAGACAGAATGTTATTTCTAGACAACATGCCCATATTATAAAGTGTGTTGGAAAGTTAGAATGGACACAATGGTCAGAAAATCAGAAAATGATATTTGAACCCAAAAACTGGTCAGTTTTCAAGTAACAGTAATATGCAGCAAGGCCTTAAAATTGGAGAAAAGTTGAGGCAATCACCAACATTTAGAGCTAGGAATTGCCATAATCAGGGAACACTGGCCAATCCACCTGCCTGAAATGAGGGAGGGCAGGGTGTTATAATCATGGAAAGGAACTGAAGAGACTCCAACACCTGACATGTTTTATGTCTGAACTTGCAGACAGTTCAGAGTTGTAGAATATTTTTTAGGTTTTCATGATTGAAACAACACAATAAGAAGATTAATCTTGCAGGAAAGTGTAAGCTGGGTAAGAAAAGACTGAAAATGGAACAAGTGTGACAGATGAACTGGATTGTAGTATTGACAAGAAGATGGAAAACACACAGACCAAATGCACAGAGAGTTGATGGAGTATCTAGAGCACATGCCTTTGTATCCCCACTTTCAGAGATTCCCCAAGAATACAAGTAAAGAACGTCCCTGTAGGACCAAGTAGTTTGGCCAATAAAGAGAACATCAATCTGTAATTATAGGCCTACTACTTAAGGTCTCTAGGTACTAGAAGGGAACTACCATCATTAAGGGAGGTAGGGATAAAGAGAAAGAATAATTGTTTCCCCAAAAATGAGGACCATTAGAGATACTAACCAGAAAAGTCTACATTACATCCTTCTCAAAAATTCACAGATGTAATGGAATGATATGAAATTTCAGTGGAAAGAAAGAAAAAAATTCTCAGAAATTAAATTTGAAGCCATAAAACTCAGAGAAGAAAGAAAAAAATATGATAAAATCTGAGAAAAGCAATTGCAGCTAGGCTGTAACAAGGGAAGCGTGTCTTATGGGATAAGAGATGTCTCGGGTATATTAAGTCTTAGAGAATTGTAGAAAGTGCTGAGGGGAGGCTGGAGATCAGCACAGCCACCCAGTAGGCAGCCTAACTGAGCTCAGCCATGGAAATGTGGCTGCAGAGGGACGGCAGGCAGGCAGCCCCTGTGCAGGTGGGCCTCTCTGCAGCCCCCTGGCTTTATCACACCGCTGCCAGGGATCTGCTGCCTTGGCCCCTCTGGTGGTGGGCTCAGGGCCACTGTGGCCAGCAGGGTCACCCATCAGAGGAGAAGTGGGCAGGAAGCAACAGAGTGCAAGACAGGATGCCCCCAACCGTTCCTCAGAGTCAGTGGGTCACTACACCTCAGTACGGCAGCTGGCAGAGAGGTCAGGCCATGGCTTCGCACTGGCCTTTCAGATCTCATAGCTGCTCTTTTTGGTCAAATTTCATCTAGAACCTAGAGAGGAAGGTGGCTGAGAAGCATTATCCCAGCATAAGGAGACTAGCAAGTACAAACCACCACAGAGATGCAAAATCTGATTAATAAAAGCTTCAAAAAGAAAGAAGAGAAAAACAGACTGGAAAAAAGCTTCACTAGAAAAAAAGAGGGAAAAGAGAGGCAAGTTTTCAGATTAAAAGAGTACAACAGTGACTACACAGATTGCATTTTTAGGAGATGCACATCTCTGTAAAATTTCCAAGCACCTTGTCATGATCAGAATCTCGCAGGCATTTCCAGAAGAAGTGAATCACACAAAACTGACAAGGACTTTCAATAAATTCCTGGCAGGAATTTCGAGCGCGGAACACAGTGGAACAACACTTTCACAGCAGTCAGCAAAAATGGGCTGGGCCTTGAGCTCTGTGTCCTGATGAAGTGCAGGGCCACACAAGGCCATCTCAGCATGCACATATCAAAGAACCAGCATAATGAAAGGAAGTCGAAAAGAGAGAAAGAAGCACACACTTAAAGTGTGTCATTTACCACTGTCAATAAGCATACAAGAGGGCAGTTCTGCAGTAGAACTAGGGAACCGAACTGACCATGCAGACAGGAAGGCACCAGGCTGCTGGCCATCTCTCCTTCCCGAGCCTGCACAGGCCTTACGCTAAGGGAGTATACAGGTGTGGGTTCTTGTCAGAAGAGGTGGGTAGCTGAGGGCCTGGCCTGGAAGGAGAATTTCCCTTTCCCACTCAACCCTTCTCTCTCTGCTTCCTGGCTGCCGTGGCACAAACAGCTCCACACAGGCCCTTCCATCACACTGCCAATCATGCAAGGACTGAAATTTCTAAACTGTGAGCCAAAATAAACTTCTCCTTTAAGTTGTGGGTATCTTGTGTTATATCCCAGTAATGTCAAAGTGACAAAGACAGATTCTGCAGCAGAGAAGTATGTTGGTTGCTATGACACTGCCTTCCAATATGGTTCAGAAGTCTTCACCACTGGTTTACAGGAGTTTGGAAGGGTTTGGAGATGTTGGCAGGAGAAGCAGCACTAGAATGGTGGCAGTCAAGCTTGAAAGGAGACTCTGGTGAGAACTCAGAAGACCAGAATGTTGATAGACAAGTGGATGGTAAACATCAGGCTCAGGAGATTTCAGTGGAAACAAGAACTCTATCGGCAGTTGGACCAGATACCATGTGCGTTATTGTTTGGCAGAAAGTTTGCATTCTGCCCATGTCCTAAGACTTTGAAGAAGGCTAGATTAATAGTGGTAGACTAATTAATCTACACAGGAAATTTCAAGGCAGCTTGATATTCAGTGTATAGTGTGGATACTTCTCGCACTTATAGCCAGATCTACAGGGAGAAATTATGATTTGAAAAGTTTGGACTTTTCCCAGAAAGGAAATACCTTCAAAGTTGGGGCAAAGGAAAGCATGGATGTTGACAATATCAGCATCATAAAGAAACAAAATAGTTTCCATCAAGATATTAGGAAAGATATCTTGAAAGCATCTCAGGAATAAGCAATATATTGCCCTTCACTGGCTCAAGAGATGCAAAGGGGTAAATAAAAAATCCTTTAAAAGATTTTTCTTTGAGAAGAGTACCTCAGGGTACCCTTCTGGAGAAAGGCCCTTGGGTAATTAGTTCCCTGAGTCTATGAAATTGGTTTTCTGGGACTTATACTCAGCTATCCAGTCATTCAGAGACCTCTGAAGCTATGATCCAAAGGGACCAGGTTACTGCTGAAGCCCACAGCAGACCTCAGTGTTATCCTAGTGATGCTGGTTTTACAGGAATGAAGAATGTAAGAATTGTGAGGTCAGGGAGGCTTCCACCACATTTCAGAGGAAGGCTTGGAGATCAGGCAGTGTGCCTCTGAGAGGGCAATGCATTAAGCTTTGTGAAGTCAAAAGTGCAGTGGAATCTGCAGGAGGCTGGAAAAGCCAGGAACATGCAACATCCATTGAGAAAGGCCACAGACAGTGCCAGCCCAAGAAAAAACCATGGGGGGCTGCATCAGGCCATTCCATGCAGTCACCCAAACCATTTAGCATTCTTATCTCACCACAGCATGGCCTGGGTGCTGGACAAGAGCTACAAGTTTTGAAGTTTGCCCTGCTAGGTTTTGGCCCTGCTTTGGTCCCATTTCTTTCTGTTCTCTGTTTCTCTCTTTTGGAATGGGAAGGCTACCATGTACATTTGTGTGTTGCAAGTGTTTAACTCTATTCCTGATTTTCACATGGTCCCACCATGAGGAGTTTGTCTTGAATCTCAGAGTAAACTTTGGACTTGGGCTTTTAAGCAGTTTTGAAACTGTCAACTTTAGAGGTAGAATAAATGCATTTTACATAAAGAGATGTGGGGACCAACAGCAGGAGGCTATGATTTGCATCTAGATGTTCCCAAGATTCTCATGCACTCACAAGCAGGGCTTTTGGAAGGCGACACTGTTGCTGACTTGCTGTTAAGAGGTGGGTTCTGGTGGGAAGGGTGGCTCACCAGGCGCCTGAATCTCTTCTTTCCATGCTCCTTTCTCTTTCTGCCTCCTAGCCCATGTGACATAAGAAATATTCATCATGTTGCCAACCATGCAAGGACTAAAACTTCTGAGACATGAGCCAAAATAAACTTCCTCATTAAATACTGAGCATTTTGTCTCTCCAAGCACAAGTGACTACCATGGGGGAATAAGCAAAGACACAAATGTCTTAG